>LAVV01015336.1:11207-21636 GCA_001263375.1 Puccinia sorghi
CAGAACCCCGCTCCCCCTCAAATAGCCCCTGCCCCTCCTCTCACCTCTAGCCCATACTCCATGGTCCTAGCCAAGCCCCAGCCTTTCAACAGAACCTGTGGTGCTGCAGCCAAGTATTTTGTTGGCCAGATACTACTCCATACTGCCACCTACCCTGAACAATTCCCCACTGATTCCAGAAAAGTGGCTTTTGCCGTCTTGTTTATGACAAACTACGCAGCAACCTGGTCTCAACCATATCTGATGAAGGTCTTCAACACAGAGGAGGTGGCATTTAACAAATTCCTGGATGACTTCAAGTCTAGTTTCTTTGACCACAATCGCCAACATTGTGCTGAAGTTGCCCTACAATCCCTCCGCCAAAATGGAACAGTGTTGGCCTAGTTCAACTCACACGCTCACGTTGGATGGGCCGGCTCCCCACTGATGATTCTCTACCAGCATGAACTGAAGGAAAATTTCCAACTTGCTGTGGTAATGAGCAACATCCAGTTCACCCCCTCCAGACTATGCAAGAAATGACCCTGAAAGCAGGCCAGAAAGGAATGGCCAACCCCCATCCTCCCCACTAGCACCAGTGCCCCAACCACCCACTTCAATGCAATGGACCTCTTGGCTTTCCAACAAGGTCCACACAACCGACTCTCTGACGCCAAGCAAGCTCGCCAAGTCCAGTTGAACCTCTGCTTCTGCTGTGGCCAAGCCAGACATGTCTCTTTTGGATGCTCCAACAGGAGCAGGAAGTTGCATGGTCGCCAGCAATCTTTGTCTTCAGCCTGGATTTCTGAACTTCAAGCCAAAATCAATAGGATCCGTATCANGTAATGAGCAAAATCCAGTTCACCTCCCTCCAGACTATGCAAGCAATGGCCCTGAAAGCAGGCAAGACAATTGAAGGCATCTGGAATGGTCAACCCGCCCCCATCCCCCCCGCTAGCTCCAGTGCCCCAATCACCGACCCCAATGCAATGGACCTCTCGGCTTTCCAATATGGTCCACAAAACTGAATCTTTGACACCAAGTGCACTTGCTGAGCCCAGTTGAAACTCTGTTTCCGCTGTGGCAAAGCCGGAAATATCTCTTGTGGATTTACCAACAGGAACAGGAAGTCACAAGGTCACCAGCAATCTTTGTCTTCAGCCCAGATTTCTGAACTTCAAGCCGAAATCAATAGGATCAGCGCTAACCCCAGCACCACCAACCCTGAACCCCTGAAAATTCTGGCTTGTCAAAAAATGGAGGTGATCAGGTCTGAACAATGTGCCTTTCCTGAGTGAAACCCCAGCTGTTGAAGTAGTTATTGGTGCTAGTGATCTTGTCATTAAATGCAATGAAATTGACCCCAGATTGTTTTTATCCTTGCCCATTTCTGTCTCAAAGATTTTTGGATTGCCACAAAATAACCTTGTCATTGAGAAGGATCAAATTCCTGGAAACTGATATTCTCGATTTGGGACAAAGAGGCCCAGTCAGAATCCGCGTATCCAACAAGGTTGATATTGTCACATGTGGACTTTTTCAGCCTGATTCAGATATCTTTCGTGCCCTTCAGATAATGAAGCACTTGGATTCCAGCTTCTCAGTGAGTCATGTTAAAGCACTTGCATGCAAGTGCCATGGAAACAGCCCTGGTGAAAGGTTGTTTGAATATGGGATTGTGAAAACTGAGTTAGATCAATTGCATGCTAATCTAACAAGTGTTGGCTCACCATCACTACCATGTGAGTTATTGTGATATTTTAATTCTCCTAGAAACAAAGTTTCCTGAAATTCCTATTGGACAGAATGCCCAGCGGTGGAACTTTGGCAAAGGTGGGATGGCCATGAGCTGAATGGAATTCAGAATAGGATCAGGAAATAAAAGAAAACTAATGGAACTGAAAAACAACAAAGTCTAACCTTGGTGATGATGAGGTGTGTTAGACAAGGACTTGAGATGACAGCACCCCTGATGATGATGATAAGTTAGAGGAGAAAAAGGTGGAGGGTGAATGAAAGAAAGAAATGAAATCAACATTCAAGGCATACCTGTCAGAATAATGACCTGAGTGCCATGCCTTCTTTATCTCCTTCTTCATCTCTCTCGTCACATCCTACCCCCTCCTCCCTGTTCCTGTCCCTTTCTGTCCTCATGCCCTGTTCCGTTAATGTCTCCAGTCCCTGTTCCCTGTTCCTGTTCCTGTCCCGGTGCCTGTTCTTGTCCCTGTCACCTATCATGCCTTGTCATCTTCATTGTCTAGGCCCCCTTTGAATCTTGCAAGGGGGCTCTCTAGTTGTTAGTTGTTCATACTTAAGTTTGCTCCTCATGTATGCAATTGAGCATTGAGTATGAGCACACTTTTACTTGACCCAACCTCCAGCTCCTCTTTCATTCCGGATATCCCTGCTGAAATTCTGACAATACCTAGCGGCAGAGAAGATGGGATGGCAATGAGATGAATGGAATTCAGAATAGGATGAGGAAAGAAAAGAAAACTAATGGGACTAAGATACAACGTGCAATAAGGTATGACGGTGTATGGTGAAGGTGACATAATTAGGTTTCTATTCTCAAACTCTAACCCTACCTGTCTTTCCCTCCGCAGCAATTCAAACGGCGAGTTTAGGTGCGCTCAAGTTCATTTCAAGTTCTCCCTGAAGGCGGGGGAGGATGGCGGCATCTGGATGGATGGACTCAGCAGTAGTGGCAAGCCCATGTGACCTCAGGGTAGTACTCATATCCTTCATCAGATCCACCAGTGGGGCTATGAATTCATTGGTTTGATCCTTGCCGTTAGTGATTCTTCAGGCACAGATCCACGGCATACTGGATGCCCTTATGCAATCAAAAATCCGGAGTTGCGGTTGTAGCGGTTAGAGTATCTGCAGCTGCTACAGAGGCAGGCGGAGTTGGAAGTGCTGAAGTTGCTTGTTTGTTGGACGTCCTGAAAGATGAAGTTTTGTTGGCCAATGTCGTGCTTCCTTCTCCTTCTTTTAGGATTCTTTATAGCAAAATTTTGGGTCGGGTCTTCTCCGAGTTTGAATTTAAACTTGAGCTTTTCGAGAAAAGAACCGGCCATTCTGAAAATGGGCCGGAGATGTGGTGATTGTTGGAGACAAGGAATCTTCTTCCTCACCAGGCTGTATGACCCCTAAGACCAATGTCCCCAAAATACAGGTGAAAACTTCCAATAGGTTAAAATCCAATAGTGCGCTTTTGATTGCTTGTTGTTTCTGATGACGACACAATACAAAAAAATTTGAAATGATTCCTGTCTCAGCAAGCGTGCAAATAATAAATGAAAGCGTAGAGAAGAAAACATGCGGGGAAAAAAGGCACCAATGAAGATGGGGATTACTCTGAAGCCACATCTTCCTCAGAACTTTCCTTGTTGTCATCGCTTATGGTGGGGTCCACCTCTTGCCAACTAGTTCCTTCTCCTTGAGCAAACTGCTCACCCAAAAATGTATTGATTTCCTTGGGGATGTGTCTAAGGTCCTTCAGTTGTTGCACAAAAGCAATCTGCTTTCAAACCTGTTCCAGCTTGGCCTGCCTGATCATCTCGTTGTGCCTGAATCTCATTTTTGCTTCCATCTCAAGAATGTGTATCTTTTGATTCTCGAGCTTGAGCGTATTCTGATCGCGATCGGCGGCTGCTTTAACCTTGTCTTTTCCTGCTTGAATTTTCAACACATCTCGTCGCTCTCAAGCCTTCAACGCCTTCGTTCGGTACTTTATTCGCAGCTCTCAAGATCAATTACCTTGTTATCTGCTCCCCCCCCTCCAAAAAAAAGCTTGTTAGTATACTAAAGAGGTCGTAAGCCCCACCACATTATATACCCACTTTTTGAGCCGCATTTTCGCTTATTGGATCCGCTGCCTGTCGCTGGGGCTGGGGTAGGAGTCTGAGTACTGTGAGCTTCAGAGTCATCATTGGCCACCCCTTTGGTCTGCTCGGACTGTGCGGCAGAGGTGTCTGGATTGTCGGGACTGCAGTTATTTCTGACAATGAATTCTCTGGGTCGACGAGTGGAGTCGGTGGTAATGGGGGGATTGCAGACGGTCCGTGTACCCATAATGGGATCAAGTTCTTCCCAGTAATTCCAGATCTTAATAAGGGCAGCTGGATAGTTTACATGTAACAACATTCGTGATTGATAAGTGACTGATAGCATTGCTTGTTTGAGTGATTTATGCGAGGAAGTTGACCCGTAAGATTACTCGTTATGTTTGCGATGTCATCATCCAGGAGGCCTGATACAGTGTTTCGTTGGGAGTCTCTGGCCTTTGAGCACGAGGATTGAAGTTCTTGAATCTTAGTTTGAATCCCCTTGTTATCTCTATGGGTTATACCGGCGTTGATCATAACGGAGAGAATTTCGCTTGCCAGTGCCGCTTTAGTAGACCCACATCTTGTATTGCCTCGCCAACGTTGATAATTTCAATCGATGGCGAGCCAGTCTAGAACAATACGGATAAAGGGAAGAAGGCAGAAAAAAAAGGGAGGATGTTCGCAGCACAGAGATTTTTCGGAATTTCAGGGAGATATACCAGGGAGAAAGTCGAAGGGAAAAATTAAGAGATTCTGACGAGGTTTTTCTAGGTTTTTCCTGACTTTCCTGGCGCTTCTGGAGGGTCTTTCTAGGCAGGAGATGAAGGTGGCAGAGTGCATTCCAGGAAATTGAGTTTTTGCCTTATTTATGGACCTGCGCCGGCTTCTGCGGAGGTGATACTGAAAAATATGTCAACAAGCCTTGAGTGAGGCTAGCCTTTCCCACCAGTATTATATCAATTCAGCTTTTGGCTCACCACAGTGTACTACATCATGGGCATGATGGCCTTGAGAAGACTTCGGTCAACCGATTACGATGAGTCTGTTGAGAAAGTTCGTTGGACAGATGAGGAGATGGACTTCCTGGTTGACTGCGCTGCATGAGACGCGACGCGACGTGTTGCTGGGTGATGAATAAATACTGCTGAGAACTTCTGAAACGAAAAAAATAAAAAATAAAACTGAAAATGAATTCCCTCTTCACCTTCGAGCCACTCGCCAATTCCCGCCCAGACTCAGCCAGCCCAGCAGGACTTGACCAGCCGCCCTCCTCTGCCAAACTCAAGCTGTCCAACATCGCCGCCAAGCTCGTCACCGGAGTCCACCAGGTTCCCGTCGAGGTGGCCCGTTCACGCTGGAACTCGAACCCACTCAAGACTACTAACAACAGCAGCAGCACCTCTTCCACACCATCCACCAACCTCGAACCTCTCAGACCTTTCTCGGACCATTCCCGTAGCGTCACCGCCTCCGTATTCGCCGCCGCAAAGCAGGAACGCATCTCCCAGCGTACCAACAATTCTCACTACAATCCAAATCACAAACAGAACCCTGCCAGACCACTCTCACACCATAAGGACAACCCACCTAACAACAACCACATCTATCACCATCGCTCTCATACCCAGTTTCAAATTATCTCGCCCCCTCGTCCACCATTCTTTGACGACTCCCTCTCTCCTGCTCGCTCCTCCAAGAGCTCCGCACCCGCCGTCATGGATCGCTCCGATGAGGACGAGGTGGAGGATCTTACACTACTCCAGCTGATCCAAAACTCAAATTCAAACCAAGCCAAGGAGAACGACCCTCCAGGTAACTGTTTTTTTTTTTTTCTTTTTTTTCTCAGCACCTACAACTCACCGTCTTTCTAATGATTTTTTCAGCCCGAACCATGCTGTTTGAGCGTCCAAAGGCCGGCAGAAGCAAGCTTCCCGCATCCATAGACTCCGTCCGTGTACCTACCTCGCTCCCGACAGTCAACTACCCCCACCAATTCAGTCCCTCCACCTCCCCTCACACTCATGACAGATACCACGCCTCATCACCCGCTCCCTCACCCTCCAAATCACCTCTCAAAGCTTTCTTCGATGACCTGCCATCGCCCACCCACTCCAGTCCCTCCAAGCCCACCAACCCCATGCGCGAACTCTACCTCTCTCAGACGGGGAACCAGGACGGAAAAATTGAAAATGAGAAACAAAGAGTGGATCGAGAATTTGAAAAACTGCTGGTGAGTGGTCAATGAAAACCCAATCAATTGCTTGCGTTTGCTAACCAGCATAGTTGGGTCATTGTGAGGGACGTAGGAATCCATGCAGATCACGGATGCGGTACGGCTCAAGATGAGTGGTCTGGATCATCCGGTCAAGTCGGCGATGCTCAAGTCATCCACATCGGCGAGTCTCATGAAGCTGATGGGGGGTCCTGACATGATGCGACGGGCGGAGCCGATGGCCGCGGTTGACGAGTCCTCCAAGCAGGAGGGCTCCGCCTGGTGGGCCATGTACCTCAAGTCTCATAACTTTCGCGAGCTCAAAGCCGCAGACCTTAAGAAGCTTCGCGTCGCCCTCCGCACTAAGCCTCCCGATTGGTCGAGGGAGTTCGTGGGCTTCGGCGGATACAACGCGCTTCTTAAGCGACTTAAGGAGCTTCTCGAAATCGAGTGGAGGTCAGCAACCCATCCTAGCACTCTCGCGCCCAATTTTCGCTAACACATTTTCTATGTATGCTTATTCAGAGAAGAGCAGCATGATGACCAAGTCTTGTACGAGATTCTGAGATGCTTCAAGGCTTTGCTTTTGACGGACGTAAGCATCTCCTTACTATTTGCAAAGCGACATGTGTGGGAATTCAAGTTGCATCCCATCCACCTGCTAGCCAGGGCGAAAAGCGTTGGCATCGCGTCTGCCGGACCCCTTCATCCAGCTAACGGCTCTGCTATACTCGGAGAAGAAGCCGGGCGACCTGCTGACGCGGCAAGTGTTAGTGGAGAACATCCAGGGTTGCTTCCAGCTGGATGAGTTTCTTTGTGCGCGGCCGATTGACGGCGCGTTGCTCGACTGGACCGCGCCCATTGCCCTCGAGCCATCCCCCGCCCATCCAGCAGATCACCGCCGGCCGGACTTCCACACTTCCGCAGGAGACGCACCCAAGGAACCGCTGCCCTCCGCACACTATCTCTTGCGCAAACTCATCGTCGGCCCTCCCGATCCCAAAAAGGCTAACATCGTCGACTTTGTTGCTGTCACTCATCGGACCCGTCCCTTCAAGACCTTCGTCAACGAGTTCACGGGCGTTCTCATGGACTACTTCTGGTCTTTCCTTTCCTTTTCTTCCTATCAAATTGCCCCTCAAGTCATTAATGATTTTTCTTTTTATGGGTAGGGTCTTTTGTCATGCTGAGAATCAGTTCTGGGACCTGAAAACATTAGATGAGGAGACGATTGAGGCCCCGAAAGTACCGAGCGGGATGACTGGGGGAGTAGAGTACGAAGCGATGTCGTACTGTGTATGTGTTATCTTGACTGATTTCATCAGAAAGGGGTTTCCACTCTCAACATTTTTTTTGGTTGTTGGTTGGAAATGATGGGTCAATCTTCTAGACGTGTCTCATGAAGCTCCTGAACCAGCTGATCAAGACGGCGGACAGCGCGGAGAAATCGAAGCAGATCTACCAGGAGCTATTCGAGAGCGGCTTCGAGCGCTGCCTAGTAGTTGAGTCCTTCCGCTCCCCACCATGGCTGGGAAAACCTGATCAAGCTCATTGTCTACTTGTGTTTTTGTTAGACGCTGAGGAAGAGTAGCGTTGATTATTATCCCATGGTCCATCTCGAACTCTCGCGCTTCATCTCGCTTGGCCTCTCTAATCGCTTCGAGTTCCCCTACAACATCCTCAAGTATCTCAACGGCTACGCTGGCCACCCGCTTTGATTCCCTCTCCCCTCCCCCCATCTTTTTTATGTATCCTTCCTTTTTTCTTCCATCTCGCTGTGTTCCCTCTTTGTCTTTTTTTCTGCTTGATATCATCTCCAAGTTCTCAGTTCTTTATGTTGCGCCTCACGTGGTCCCTCGAACTCCTCATACTACCTGAGCCGTCCTCGCATCTCTGCTCGAGACATGTATAAGGGATCTTGATAACACACAAACACACACCAAAAGAAGACTATTTTTTTTTTCACCCTCAGATAATCTTAACCAACTCACTACTCATATTACAAGTACTATACAACTCTTGAACTGTGATTCACCAGTGTCTTTTTATTATATACTCAAGAACCTTTTTTTCTTTTTTCTTTTTCTTTTTTGATGATGATCGGTGTATCTGCAATTGTGGTATGAAATATGTTTTCTTGGTGATGATGAGGATGATCACTTTGTGTCTGTTTTAGGGACCATGCTGATGACATCATCAATGCAGGGCCAGTGGATCATGAAGGTGGGGCACTCCGGCCAGTCCTGATGCACTGATTGGACACAGCTATACTAGAGGACTTCCTGTCAGCCGGATTACTTAGTCTGGAGCTTCTATCTCTAAATCCCAAACATTTTCTGGTGATGTAAATTGATGACAATCAGGTTTGCACCACCAAACAAAGTTAATTTGGAACGTAGATTTAGCCCGTCTAAATTAGGCAATCCAGACTGACAGGAAGTCCTCCACTGGAGGACTTCCCGTCAATCTGAAAACCCCTTCCAGATCCACATCTGGCAGCTTTTTTCTCAGATTTCTTGGGACCCTGGCGAGACCCAATTCCTAGATTTTCAGGAGGGTTTGAACTTTTTCCAAATTCACCGGCCTTCATTCATGAGTGATTGGCTCTGGATTGCCTTCATGCTCATCAGCTCCTGATGGCCCTGATCAATGTTGAGAGACTATACACTCTATTGGAGACCAATACTAGCCATCACAAGACTGTACACTCTCTCATTGACCAGTTCCCCAACAAGAAAGTGTACAACCTTTTACTAACTGGTAACCGCCATTGAGACAGTGTGCACTCTCTTCATGACCAGAGCAGGCCACCACAAGAGTTTTAACTTAGTAAATGGCAGTTACAGGTCACTGTGAGAGCAACAGTAGGCCGCTACACTACACTTTGCTAGAGGGCCAAAAAAGAATAGCATATGGGCCAGTTTGTTTCCCACCAACCCTGTAGCGTTTGCTGCACGGCAGAGCCTCTACAGCGCTTGTAGCAGCTATTTTACACTAGAAAGCGGTGTAGCATAGTGTAACAGGTTTTTGGCCATGTTCCATTAGTGTTAGCACAAAAATGCCAATGGCTATGACATAAGTTGTTAGCTGCTGGCAGTTTGGAGCTTTTCTAACGCTGCTTTTAGTGTAGCAGGCCCACCGTTGGTGAGAAGTATCCATCCTCCCTGGAGGCCATTATTGGTCATTGGGAGGGGTTGTTGTTTTGGCCAGCCAAATCTGGAAAGGTGAATACAAGGAGAGCAACAGAAAGGAAATTTTAGGAAAATCTGGAATTTTAGGTTTTAGAATTCCATATTTGGATCCAGTGGGGATTTCCAGATCTGGGAGGCCATTTTCCAGATTCTTGGGGATCCCCTACTCCTACAATTACAGGAGGGTATGTACCTTTTCAAGAATAGAAAGATATCAGCTGCAACCATATCATCCATGGCTTGACCACCTCAATTGACTTTGGAGAGCCAGAACCCTCAATCACCTCACCCTTATGACCAACGTGAAGAGCAGGATACTCAAGAAGACAGAGACCCATCTCCTCCTTGCAACACTCAGACGCAATCCTCCCGCAAGTTCTGGCAGCCAAGCAGACAAAGCGGGGTGGTGGATGCGCACCTAGATCTCAGGGACACATTCTTGTCAACTTGAAAGCCCTTTTCAGGGACATGAATAAGATTCTCCCATTAGGAGGAGTGGTCCCAGCTCCAGGACTTTTACAACCAATCCACAGTGGACAACAATCACATTTCTCTGGAGACCAATCCACTGAAGACCAAAGTTCAAAACCAACTGGAAATGGTGTTTTACCCCATTGGATAAGGGAAGCAAAGGCACCTGAGCCTTTTGGAGTGTTACTCCAAGTCAGCCCACCCAATTGGATGTGATGATCAGGTCTCAGTCTGTTAGTCAAGAGGTATCATTCTTGGCAAGATCAAGTTGCCAAAAAAGTTTGGGTTTGGCCAGTGCCCATCACCCTGTGAGGCTTGAGCTCAGCTCCAAAGAACATACATCTCCTCAATCCTTCCCCTTCAAATTGTCCTAAAAAGCCCTCTTGAAAAAATCAGCTCCAAGACAATCAGAACACCATACATTGGAGAATGCAAATCTGAGAATTTCTTGAAGGTGATGCAATTACAATTCAAAATGCATCAACCATCAAACATGTACTTGGCTGATCAAACAGACAGTGGCATGTGGGGTGGAAACATGTATTGGCTCAACACCCCACCAATATTTTTTCATTTGGCTGGATTGGGCTTTGCACCAAAAATGCAGCCATTGGAAGGAATCACTTTGGCCTCCATCTCAGTGTTATGATCCTGTAACCCCCTCTGGGACTCGCCAGGGGTTTCCCAACTGGGGGATTATCTCCAGCCTCCACACCTTTGTATATCCCCCAGTTAGCAATCTA
>LAVV01015358.1:9635-20490 GCA_001263375.1 Puccinia sorghi
CTCCTGCGTCCTGGCTTCGGCAATGCAGAGGGTGCCCTCAGGCCCCTCCCTTTGTAGCCCGGCTACAGATGTCCTATGTTGAACTACACACGCGCCCAAAGTCGCCCCTGAAAGAATACAAAATTACCTGCTGCGGAGTTAACGACATCGTGCGGGTCCAGACCTTCATCACACTTGCTGTGTCGCAACCAAGTAACCCAATGATGATCAATATGGCAGATGGATACTTACAAGAAAACTACTGAATGAGTGTTAATTTAAATTTTCTTTTACCTTAACAAGAAAGCAAATAATAATTGACAAAGCTAGAAGGAAGAAAAATAATTTGTGATATTTTTCACTCTGGCAATGGCAGCAAGGCTAACTTGGAGGAATAGGTAATATGGGATAAATATAAATCTGAGGATTTACCATTGGCAGGAACATCTTCAGCTTTTGTGAGTTGCTGATAATCATATCAAGGCACTCCAAGGAAGTTTGAGACAGGGATTCACATATTTGCGAATGTTGAATTTTTCTCCTCAGATTCATTTTTTACTGATGGTAAGGGTGAGGTAAGGCCTTTTACCAGATTCTTTTAAATAATGGAAGAAGACTTCGAAGTATTTAGAAAATGAGATGGGTTCAACTAAGTTGTGTTGATTAAGTTCAGTAGTTTTAAGAATAATTAATAAAATGGAAAATGAACTTGATATTTCTGTAGGATTTGAGTCGAATGATACAAGATTTGAATGATTAACTAATCAATATACTTAGAAAAATATTGGTTGCTTATTTTTCCTGAATCTAGCCCCTTTTTAAATTAATTTTTGAGACTGGATGAGGTTGTCTTACTAGTTTTCCCAACCAATGGTGTTCCAGAATCATGAGGAATTTCCGGGAAATAAAAAAACAGGAAAATTCAATCGTTGATTGTATACAAGTGAAATACCAAAGCGCCAGGACTTTCTGATGTCACTTGTAGACAACAGATTACTAATCTTTCCTGGTGAAATTTAGTAACATCCACTGGAAGTCTAGACATCTATCTATTATTTTGAAAAAAAATTCAAATAAACCACTGGAATAAAATTGTAAAACAGGGATTCTCATTACTCTGTACCAATTTGTGGTTCAGTTGGCCTTACTTCATTTGAAATTCATTCCCCTAACTTTCTCCATAGTGTTCATGGAGACTCTATTAGCCAGAATGGAAAACAAATAAGAAAATAAGAGATATTCTGGAGGTGAGATTTGGAATAAGAGGAATATTCTTCAAAAANGAAGAAAAATAATTT
The DNA here is from genome assembly GCA_001263375.1 of Puccinia sorghi. Classification (NCBI taxonomy): domain Eukaryota; kingdom Fungi; phylum Basidiomycota; class Pucciniomycetes; order Pucciniales; family Pucciniaceae; genus Puccinia; species Puccinia sorghi. Next base: position 10,913 of record LAVV01015358.1, read on the forward strand.
GTCATATTTTTAACTCTGGAAATGGCAGCAAGGCTAGCTTGGTTGAATAGGTAATATGGGATAAATACACATCTGAAGATTTACCATTGGCAGGAGCATCTTCAGCTTTTGGGAGTTGCTGATAATCATATCAAGGAACTCCAAGGAAGTTTGAGACAGGGCTTCACCTATTTCCAAATCTTGAATTTTTCTCCTCAGATTCATTTTTTACTGATGGTAAGGGTGAGGTAAGGTCATTTACCAGATTATTTTAAATAATGGGAGAAGACTTCGAAGGATTGGGAAAATGAAATGGGTTCAACTTAGTTGTGTTGATCAAGTACAGTAGTTTTAAGAATAATTAATAAAATGGAAAATGAACTTGATACTTCCATTTGAGTTGAATGATACAAGATTTGAATGATTAACTAATCAATCTATTTAGAAAAATATTGGTTGCTCATTTTTCCTGAATCTAGCTACTTTATAAATTAATTTTTGAGACTGGAGGAGGTTGTCTTATTAGTTTTCCCAACCAATGGTGTTCCTGCATCATGAGGAATTTCCAGGAAATAAAAAAAAAGGAAAATTCAATGGTTGATTATATACAAGTGAAAAACCAAAGCGCAAGGAATTGCTGATGTCACTTGTAGACAACATATTACTAATCTTTCCTGGTGAGATTTAGTAACATCCACTCGAAGTCTAGACATCCATCTATTATTCTGAAAAAAAAATTCAAATAAACCACTGGAATAAAATTGTAAAACAGGGATTCTCATGACTCTGTACCAATTTGTGATACAGTTGGCCTTACTCCATTTGAAATTCATTCCTCTAACTTTCTCCATAGTGTTCATGGAGACTCTATTAGCCAGAATGGAAAAAAAATAAGAAAATAAGAGATATTCTGGAGGTGAGATTTGGAATAAGAGGAATATTCTTCAAAAAAAAAAACAGGCTAGGAAAGCTTTCTTTTGGCCAGCTTCCCATTTGGTGAATCATACATATTTTGTGGGCATTCCCTCCATGTTCAATAAGGTGTAAAAATACCACATTCTCCTTGCACAATTAAATTAAGTTGATGTGTTTTTGGCACAGTTTAACAATTATTCATATTGCATTAGTTGAATCTTAACCCAGTTCGATTAGTTTTTCTGAAGACATGTCAGAAAGGATTGACCCAACCTAGCCTATTGTGCTTTCTATTCATTTTTTTTTCATGATATAAATCAAATCAATTCCTGACTGCTTACAAATTCCTTCAGTTTCATTAAAACTTCAAATTTAATCTTCTTCTCTTCTGTTTCAAGTTGATTTTTATAAGTATGAATCCTCTCCTTTCAAGCCCTGATTTATCACCCTCTCTTTTTCAAATACTGATTGGGCTGCAATATATGCAAAACTCTGTTGGCTCTTTGATTTCAATTCACATAAATGCATGATTCTCCACTAATTTCTTTTCATGATCACCATAAAATCAATAAAACCAAAATTTTGTGAGGTATTTATTCAAATCCCTTTGGCACATCATCACTGATGAAACTTGCAGAATCAGAATTTTAGGGTTTCAAATGTTTTTATCACTCTATTAGGTTGGATTTGATCTATTTATCACCCATATTTTCCCTCATTCATCTTCAAAAAAAATTCTTCTTCTCTCTCTCCCTCTCTGCTCACCAAGGGTAAATAATCCAATTTTCATTTCCCTTAGTTTCTCTCCATTCCTCCTCAGATCAAATCAACATCTTTGGTGTTTTTGAACTTCATCCCAAATAATCTGAAATTCACTCAACCTACTGAACAAGAGTAAAGATGAGAAAGAACTTGTGATTTTGAGTGAATCATTTCATGTAAACCATCTTAACTTGGTTCTTTCCACACTTTATGAAACCTGATAAGCCCAATTTCACTCTTAGGAGAAGAAAGCCTTTCCCAGATTTGTAAACTCCCAACAAGGTACTTAGAGATAATATTCATTTTTATCTCAAGAGTCTTTCAATATTAAAACAAATCATTATATTTGGGTTTTTCTTGTTTTATGGTATTCTCCTAATTGTTTTACCCACTAATCAATTATGAGGTGCAATTTGATTGTGTTTTGATCCTGATATATTCTCAGTTAGAACTTAATATCATTTTGAAGTATGAAATACAAAGTGTAAATATTCAATTTCAAGCACCACCACCTTTTAAGAACCAAATCAGTCAAAATGTTCTGTTGGATTGTGGTTATGCTTCTCTAGACGTTATAATAACTGCTGGTATCTACTTCATTATCATCTGTCAATTACAGGCTAACACCCTCCAAATGGGTATTTTGTAGACACAAGTAGCATTCATTGAACCATCCACAGTTCTTCATCTCCAAGTGTCCTTAGGAAAGTGGTTATTACACTTGACATAAGAGATGTGGGTTCAATAGCCACAGGACACATATTCTCTTCAGAGTTTCACATATTCACAAATAGATAAGAAACCAACCAGGGCCACCAGATCACCCTGAAATTTGATAGACCCCTGATTCATCCTCCCACTGCTCAGTGTGACTATATATTATAAGTAGCTATGTTTCCTAAGTAACATCTTCAATTCTCTTGAGTTGATTCTCGAGATCAAACCTGCTACTTACTTGCTTTGAACTTGATAGTTTTCCATGCTTGTTTAACTTCCCTAATTGCCTTTATCAAACTCACTTTACTTTTCATGATTCATTATGTTTATCTTGAATCCCATCACATCAGACTGAGAACATTTATTCCTTCCACTGGCAGAAACAAGCCTGCAAACTTCCCCAATTACGATTGATTCCATCAGAAAAAAATGATTTGATTTTTCTTTCATGAGTAAATTTTAAAAAGAAATTAAGAATAATAGATTAGAATAAAATTCATGTTTAGGTTGATAGTTTACAATAAGCTAGTGAATTTTTTCTGAAACAAGATATGTTGTTGACTAATGGATTATTTTCACAGGAATTCTAGGCTTGAATGGAAAGAGATCTTCCCAGAATACTCCACCTCAGATTTTCAGATCACTGAGAGCATAGGGGAGTAGGCTTCTCCTTCTTTTTCCTGGCTCAATTTCATCAATGTCTTCAGGTGAGATAGCCCGGCATAGCTCTTGATTTCCCTCTGGAGAAGTCATGTTCCTTAGCACTGAGGGCTGCATGACAAACATTCCTGCAAATCCAGCACCCAAGTGCCAGCCAAGGTGACAGTGGAGGATCCAAACACCTGGATTATCTGCTAGTACTCGGACTAGGATTTCGAACCAAAGGATTAGAACATTTTCAAGTGATCCGAGAGGTTTGTAGGAGACATTCAAAATTATCGAAAACCCACTAACCTACATGATAACTCCCACCTCCCACAACTTGAGTCTAAAATGAAAGGAAGAATGCGAGTTCAGCTTCTTTTCTACAGGATTCTAAGCTTTTTTCACTCACATCTTTGCGAAGTGGATTGGTAGTGTTATACGTAAGACTTGAGACCGTTGTTGCATTGATCTCACCCGTACCAGTTGCCACAATCCATCCCTGGGAAGGTACAAATGAGCTATGAGACAAATAAATTGAGTCATGTATGATTAGAAGGTCCATGGCTTACATCCACTCCATCTGGGTTTAAATCACAGGAATGAAATTAGAACAAATAAGCAATTTTCTCCTTCTCTTTTGAAAACAAGAACATTTCTTACGCAAATGGTAAGAATGATCAAGTGCGGCATCCAAATTGTTGATGACAATATCATAACATCCGACCTGTTCAAACGTGAAAGCTGCGACATCTGATGCGTTGATAGTCCCCGGTCCCCCATAAAGTAGCTCGTTTAATAAAGGACGATTAGGTCGAGCTGTTTTGGTTCAGACTTGATGTTAGACTCCGCACGCAGTGATTTTCCTTCCGGTCACTTGACTAACTTATCCAGGTGGTGCCATTCACAAAGAACCTGCCACTAACAGCACTCGAATTTCCCTCCACAGACGTGATTGTTCCAAAACTAGTTGAAAAATAAACCTGTCGCATGAAAACAAAACTCCATGTCAGTATTTGCGGTATTTTTTTGTTGAAAACATAAAAGATGAAAAATTAAACTTAACTGTTCGTAGAAGGTTCGTACATGCATCCTGTGGGACTAGAGGACGCATGGTTGAGACATCAAGATCAAGACAAGCCCCGCCTAGAGCATCTAACCAATCTCTGGTTGTTGGTAGAGCTGGATCAGAATTGGCATGGGGAGGGTTATTAGGATCAATGACTCGAATAATCCCAAGTGCGGTGCTTGCTCTTCCTGTGATACCGGGTGCCACTGAATAGGAATAATGGAGCTTAGTACTTCAGTTGAAACAGCTAATAAATAACCCAAAAAGAAATCACTCACACCAAGCAACTTGATCGCCGAAGCCAAGAGCGGTTATTTGTAGAAAATTAGTAACAGGACAGGATGACTTTGCAAACATGAAATCATTCCACATACAACAATCGGTATCCATTGCTGCTCGCAGATAGAAAGTGCTTCCGACCGTATCTTGAGAAGTGTCGATAATCACACTGTACCTCTCACCGTTGTCTTTGATGAGATCGTTTTGATTCATGAATGAGAGATATCGGTTGACTAGCATGAAAAGCAGGATGAAAGATAAAATTACTCACGGAAAGGAACTCTATGTATAGCGGTTGGCCCTGCAACCCCCGTGGAATCGGCTTCGGTGACATTGAGGGTGTGTTCATCGACGGAAAACCGGAACATAGCATGGGATCCAGCCTGTATTAATCTGAATCGCGTCTTTGTCCTCACAGGAATATCAAAAGACAAGCTGTTGGTTGGAGTGGTGCAACTCGCGTTGGCGGGTGCATTATTGCAATCAAAATATCCAATGCCGTTTACAAGAGCAGAGTTCTGTATTCAATCATTGATTGTTAGTTATCTCTCGATTACCACCTGAATAAGCTGCATCATATTTCCTCACCGCGGAGCTATATTCATGTTCATCATATTTCCCAGCGCAAGATAAAAAGAAAGAAGAAAAATCCAAAATTACTATTGCGTAAGCGTGAGGGCCTCGAGCAGATTTCTCTTACGGCGCAGCCAGACTATTGTTGTAGCCAGTGGGTGACAATAATTGCCCCAGGATACGCTCACTCATGCTGATGAAGAATTATAAAAATTCAGCGGTAGTTTTTCAAAAGCCAAGAAAGATAGGCTCAACTCATGGTACCAATCACTATGATGAAATGAATTTGAGTCAGCTATCAAACTCTCTGCGCTTTTGTTTGGGGAATAAGAGGGTTTGTTGCTTACTTGACCAGGAGTATGATGTCCTGATCATAATCGACTCCTCGTTTCAAAGGATCGTTAACACTATGAACAATCATGGGCCCTGCCTGTTAAAACGTGCAAAAAGTTAGCTCGGTTTAAATAGTATGCATTCATTGTGCTTAGATTCTGAACTTACTATTCCGTCCGAATTCAAATTCTGATAGACGAAAGTTTTTAATCACATCTTTCTTCAAGTTTAGTTGAATGAATCCTCACCTGCGCGTGGGCGTGATACCCTGAATGATAAAGAAGACACTTTTAAACTGTGACCGTCCATCCTCTTTTTTTTAATCGGTTTTCGAATTGGATACATACAAAAAGTCCCATATTGTTTGCCAATGTTGAAAGTATAAGTAAAATTTCTCCCTGGTTGGATTTGGCATTGGGTGACGCCGGTCTGCCGAGTTACAGCGATTGAAGGGTAGATGAATCAAAACAATTAAGAATGAGTATATCGTGGAGTTTGTAAAAAAAGTGAACGGAAAAAATCGTACCACCCCATCCATCCAAGGAGTTCCCCTTTGGAAAAACTACGATATCCGCAAGGACGCCAAACGTTTTTCACAAAATATTCATCACTCTCTTGAAAAAATTTCCTAAATTGTAGATGATCACACTTACCCCGTGCCAGTGAATCGTCACTCCTGCCGAAATTTTATTGACTACCAAAATATTCAGCGTATCACTTTTTTTGAAAAGTCAATGCTTGTTATAAGTTTCACTCATTTTGTGGCATGACGTCTCAACTTAAACTGACCCCTCCTGGATGGGGACATGAAATGCAAAGAGAAATGATTCAGCACGTCTAAATTGGTGGCACAGGCAAAGATAGCAGCAGAAAAAATCACATTCGCTTCTATCAAAGGACCTGGAAATTGGGAGTTGACGACGAGCATATTTCGTGTAAAGCCATCGGGCGCTGCGGTCTCATTTCTGAATGATAAATCAGCACTGGATCTGAATTCCTAAGAAAACTGAAAGACTACTCACGTGATCGACCAATAATAGTTGCGAGTTTGCGGAGTTGAAGTTATCTCAAACTTATCTGACAAATACAACTCAGAGGAGTTCAGCTTCACTGAGGCCACGATCGAAACCAACAGTAGTGCATTCAAGAAAAAGATAATGCAACCACGACGAGCCCTTTTCTGATGCATCGTGAATTTGAAGAATAAATATCACAAGTTTAAAGCCGTTAATTCTGGAGCTTCGGTCCTCTTAAATGGATCTCACTCCTCACTTCGCCTGGAGCCTCCAGAGGCGTAAAATGCTCGCGGATGGCTCAATTTTGCTACAAACCAAACAAAAAGCTCATCGCCGCATACTACGGCACTGAGCTTGATGCGCGTTTTCAGCGAACCTTAACGGCGTGAACAACAAGAGAATTTTATTTGTAAGGAGACCCTTTGGATCCGAGACATAAAAGGCTGTGGTAAGAAACAATCGGAGGATGGGACGCATAACATTGGCCCATATGCTATGTCATCTCGTCGGCTTCTCAGATTGTATTCCCCGGCTGCACGTCATGGTGCCGGTACCACTCCCTTGCGCCAAGGGGATTAATTCGAAGTGCCCTTAGGTTGATCTGGTGAGACAGGCTCCTAATTAGTATGTAGCCAACTCGCGTGGCACTTCAACTGAGATGTACCACGAGTTGCGTGGGGTCTGCTGTGGATGCAAAGAGGAGTGCGCTTTCGCCAAAAAAACTCTCAAGAGTCTGAACTTCGGTCATTTTAGCATGTGATCGATCATCCTGGTGTACGTATAAGCACGAAACCGAGGTCCGGATGGAGGCAGTAATGTTTGGCCATCCGGAAATGGATTGCCCAAAGAGACTTGTGAGTCTTTCTTCATTCCGGCCCACCAACCTGATGCTTAGCACGTCGCCGGTCCCGGGGGCAACGATTGATTTTAACATTATGTGGGCAAAAATAACGCAGCTCGTGTCAGGAGAAAACTCAAAGTTGTAACACTGGCTGTGTCGCAAGTTCCTGATCTTTGGTCATCGGAACACATGTTAATTTCTGCAAAGATATTTTCGAGAAGATTCGCGAGCGAGAGGAGCGCGCTGGCATTAAAGACTCGTTGGATAATTTTGATGCCAATCGCAGCCCTCATTCCGCATGGCCGTGTGGCCGGCCGACCTGTAACCCCTAAACCGAATTAAATTCTCCTTCAAGAAGTCTCATATTCTGCTTCTTTTGACGAAACTTCGCCTGAGCTTGGGCACCGACTTTTCATTCTCACCAACCACCCCACACATAGATACTTGGTTATTACCATGGCTATCACTAACGGATTTATCTCTCGATTAATTTCCGTAGCCTTTCTCGCTGGCCTACACGGCAGTTTCACTTGGGCGGCAATCACGATGCCCTCCGGGGCTGCTTTAGAGGAGATGTGTGATCATTCTATTGCTTGCTCGGTGATCGACCAAGACTGGCCAAAAAATAAGACATTCACATGCGCTTCGGTAGGTATTATCATCAGTATATTCGCAAAATCAGATCGTTTCTAAAATGAAATTATTCAGGGAACAATCTCCGAGACTGCCTTCGTTACTGTCACAGAAGCGATCACCATTGGGAACCCGAGAAATATACAGAACGGCACAAGTTGGCCGGCATCGGCCTCTAGTGTGTGTACTAACCAGGGCTCGGACTACTCTAGGCATGCGTATTCTAACGGTGAGGACTCCATGTTTGGTGCCTGGATAGAAAGCAAACATGCCCCTATCCTTTCACATGATTTCTGCTCCTGTTATCCGATAGCTTGAACCGAAACTCATATTCAATCCTTGGTTGCAAGGCGAATGGACTGTCTATTACACAATTCGTGCCACCTGCAAGTGCAGAGAGTTGACTGGAGACCCCAATGCAACGCCAATGTGTCGTTCGGCTACCTCTCAGGATCGTTCTGCCTGTAATCTCGCGGTGTCAGTCCTCCTTAGTTCCTTGATTTTTCAAGACGAAGTTACTCAATTGATTACTTCCACTTCTAAAAAAACAGATTCCAGTTCTGCTCCGTGGAAATGGACGGCACCACTTGCGTGTGATTGAAAAACTCCAATCGCATGGATTTTTCTTCTTGACCAGCCAATGAGGATCATTGGATACATACACGCGAAGAGAAGATCCGTTTTCGAGAAAAAAAAAAATTAGAAAAAAAAAAAAAAACATGTAGATTGGTTTTCTTATATCCTCTCTTCCCTGAACTTGTATTTCCATTTTTAATAGGCATTCTTGAGTCCACCCTCATATCATGTTGAAATTGTCCTCAGGATTACCCGCTTCTTTTTTCCTTCTTGAGGAGAGCCATCTAGTCTGAGATCCATGCAGAGCTCATTCTCATCGAAAAAAATGACTTAGATGCCGAAATCGTATACTAAATTCCAGTGGGTAATTTTACTTTTTATGTTGCCTGTGCCCACCAAACCCCTCCCAGACTAGAGGCTCAATGAATTCTCAAACCATACTTGAAGATTAGAAAAAAAAATAAACCATAATTCAAATGCCTGGTCCCTGAGTAAGGGCATCTTTTGTTAATATACTTTTCAGGAAATCTGGGTATGGAATTTCTGACATGGTATATTTATGTGAAAAAGAATGAGGATAAGAATGGCTTGTTGGCTTCAATTTTAAGCCAGCCCATGACACTTTTGTGGTTTATTTTTGATTAAATGTGAACCTGTGAAAGTAAGTGTGCCAAAAAGCTTGGTATCATATTGGATGCAGACCAAAAGGCAGTTAAAAGTGGCCAAATTAGCTGATTAAAGAGGTGGATTTTATTCTTTTCTAGTTCAGTAGATATAATTGTGGGTGTTCTATGAGATCTCCACCTGCAAATCATGAAGAAATTATCATGCTTAATTTCCATTTCAGTCTGATTTCTTTGAGTTTGAATGTTTCAGGATGCCTTTTTTTCTGGCTTGAGCAGCATTGGCTCAGTCATGAGATCAGAAGTCAAATCTCAAAAGTTTCTGAATGAATTTGACTGTTCAAAGAAGTCCGTTGTATTTTTCCTTCAGAATGAAAATCTTGATGTTCAGAAAGGAACTGGGATTTTACAATATTCAGTACACAAGATAGAAAGAAAATATTTTTGAAGTTCCATCAAGAAATTGAACAAAATAGTGAAAACAGTTGAGAGTAATCTTGGTGACTCCAATATTACATTGGGCGTTCAACATGCAACCCACCCGCTGTGGAGCGTATATAGGCAGGGGGGTGACTGCGGGTCTCAGCAGTTGCTGCTGCTGATGACATGGTACACGCGGA
>LAVV01015369.1:4846-16509 GCA_001263375.1 Puccinia sorghi
TCAGTTGTAATAGCTTTGAACTATCTAGCAATTGATTTCCCCCTCAGAGGATCTTTACCAAATATTATTATTTGTCCCACAGGCCCACATTGGTTGATAGAGAGGAGAGAAAACAAATATTTATAGAGTTAGCAATATGTTATGGTCAAGATTAAGAATGTAGATTGCTAACTGGGGGATGTACAAAGGTACAGAGGCTGGAGATAATCCCCCAGTTGGGACACCCCTGGCAAGTACCAGAGGGGGTTACAGGATCACAACAGGTTTCTGTTTCCAGGGTTTGTGGGGAATGAATGGAATGACGTAGAGTTGTCCATAGGTATGTTTCAGCAGTCCTCTTTCTTCTCATGAGAATGCTAGGGCTCCTTGTCTGAGGGTGATGACGTGACATAACAATTTGACTTCTTCTTCTGACAACCATCCAGTGGGGTCAAAGTTGATAAGGGCTAGTCTTTCATGGGTGCTCTTGGCTGTAGGCTTAAATGGGATGGTGAGTGAGAGGGTTGTGGTAGGGGTTCCTTGATAGAGGTGGTCTTGAGAGTGGAGGGTTGAGAAAAAGAGGAATGGGTTCATTGACTGGTTTCATTTTTTTTTCTACTGTTTCATATTTTGCTGCACAGATAAGAGGAGGGTTGGCATAGGTTGGTTGGGGTTCTTCTGAGGTAGGTTCCTTCCGCAGGAGGGAAAGTTGTAGTCCTGGCCATAGTCCAAAAAATCCCTGGTGGCAATATTGGTAGGTAAGACTGTCTCCTTTTTGTGATGCTTGGGGTAATGGGGACCAAAAACTTCTGCCCTCTAGAATCTGTAATGGCTAATTCTTCTCCTCTGTTGTAGTTGATTTTAGAAGAGGCATCTGTAAGAAAAGGCTTTCCAAGTATGAATTGGACTGGTTCATCTGCAACCCAGAAATGGACAATTTTCAAAATCCTTCCAACATATACTTCCACCCTTTCAGCTATTCCTAGGATTCCAGTAAGGTGGCCTCCAATTCCTTTCAACTTCATGGGCTTCTCAGTGATTACCAGTCCTAACTTCTGAGCTAAACTGGCTGGGATGATGTTGACCATTGACCCAGTGTCCAAAAGCGCCTGATTCTCCTCTCCGCAGATAGTGATCTTGATGTATCCAAGGGGACAAGAATAGTGAATTGGTTCTTCCTGCTGTTCTTCTTCTGGTTCCAGGGCTGCAGAGTGAGTGACCTTTTCTTCTATTGGGATCCTCCTATTTGTGATTTTCTTTTTGAAAGATTCAGCCAAACCTTGGGACATAGCAAAAAGTTGTCCATAGGTTACTGTCAGGGTTCCTTCTAACATCTTTCTTGCCGTCTCTTCTTCTGCTCCAGGGTATTCCTTGGCCAAAGTCTTTTCAAGGTATGTTTTCCTAGCTGGTTTTTCCTTGCTTGCTGGTGGGTGGTCTCCCTTAGAGTTTGAATTCTGGAACCTGACCTTGGTGTTTCCACTAGGTTGAAAAGTTCTTGATCTGGGATCTCAAGAGGTGAGAGGGGTGTTGGAGAGTCTAAAAACTTCTTCTTCCACGTCCATCACTGATTCCTGTTTCTGCTTGTTCCTCTTGTTTGTACTGAGTTCAGGTTCTTCATACTCCCTTCCTGATCTGGTTCTTTTTCCAAGGTCTACCTCATACACTCCGTGTCCTGGTGATGGAAGGTCCTCAAGTTTTCCAAATGAAGTAGAAATTTCTACCAGGTTGACCTTCTTGGTAAAGTTGTCTACCACGTCTTTGATGGGTCTGTTGGTATCCCATGAAATCTGTGTGTTATCTGGAAGAAAGTAAGCCTTCCCAATTCTTTTGACTGAGCCACTGGATTCGTCCAAACTGAGGATACTGCATCTGTTGGAGCTATGGTTCTGCTGAAAACAATAGTAGCATTTGAAAGAGGGTTCTCTGAAATGGGCTGGTGCTGCTAAGGGTTGTTCGATTGCTGTTGTGGTAATCCTGTTTTTTACCCACATCATAGCAGCAAATCCTCAAGGACTCAGAAAACTACTCAAAGGACCCCAGAATCAGGATCAGAAGCTCAAGTTATCCCAGGTTACCCCCTTACAGCATGGCTCAANACCTGACCTTGGTGTTTCCACTTGGTTGAAAAGTTCTTGAGCTGGGATCTAAAGAGGTGAGAGGGGTGTTGGAGAGTCTGAACACTTCTTCTTCCACGTCCATTACTGATTCCTGTTTCTGCTTGTCCCAATCTGACACCCTCCACAGCCCCGTCTTGTCCTTCTCCCTTATTTCATTCAGCCACACAATCTCTTGTTGGTATGGAAATTGATCAACATGTGTTACCAACTGATTGTTTTTCTCAAATCAAACCAACTGTCATGTTGCAGTCAGTTGCCTCTAGAAAGCTCAATGCCCCCCCGCCTTGTGCCACCTCTTCTCAGGAATCACATTGGGCAAGCTCTCTTGCTTCCGACATTATTGTGATAGCATTGGAAAGTTAAAAATTGAAGAGAAGGGTGCCTGATGAAGGATCAGAGGATGGTCACCCCAAGCGTTCCAAGTTTTAGGTCAGTTTTTCTGCTTCTTGGACTGATTTTTGGCAAAAAGCTGACAATTTTGTGTTTCTTGTGTTTGCATGCAGGTCTCCTTTGGGTATCCCTGTCCACCCGATGGATCAAGTGTGGTTGATTAGTTGTGAAAGTTGTATTTGTGTGCATTGTTTGTGGTGCTTTGAAATTTTCCTTTTCTTTGGTGTCTCTTGGCGTGAAATTAGTAACTCATGTATATATTGATCTTTGTTTTGTAAATAATTCTTCCTTCTTGTGGTTGATTCTCTGAAATCTGTGTTTGTCAATTTTTGCCTTTTCTTTTCCTTGTACATATCATCACTCTTCTTTCTTTTTCCCCGTATATATACCTTTTTCATGCCAATGATTCTTTGATTCCATGTTGATAATTATTTTATGAGACGCAAATTCCTTCAATTTTCTGTTACAATGGGCCTTGGAGGGACAAGAATTAGTTGAAATGGACATTGGATGAGAGATCCAACAACAAGGGTGAAAATTCAAGCTGAGAAGGATTAATTACGTAAACATAAATCTGATCAAAAAAAAATGGTAGAAATGAATAGGTAAATACAGACAGGATGGATGGGTGTGAAAGAGAAAAATCTGGGGAAGGATCATCAATGGAGAAATCTGATTCTGGGAAGAAATGAGTATGACTAGCAAACAGGTATTTGATCTCATCAAGATATATGTATTATATTCCTTTATTGTTTTTGATTGTGGAAAATGAGATTGATGGTATGATGGAAAAAGGTAAGAAGTACTGAAATATACAGGGGAAAAAAATGCAAATATAGGATTACTTCACCACAGGAAAAATCTTGCACAACTGGCTGCAGTTGAAATGCAAAATCAAAAAGGCCCCTTTGTACTTTTGCATGTCAACTGATGCCAGTTAATTAGCAAATTATCATTGTAGTGCTAGGGATGAAAAACCTGGGGAGAATTTCTTAATCAGATTTTTTTCTGAGAACATATTCCCTCAAATGGAAAAAGAGTTCAACAAGAAAAAGTGAGGGAAAATGAATTAAAAGAAGGATGAAGAAAAGTGCAACAATATCTACTTGAACATTCATGTGAAATCATGAAGAAAATGAATATGCAGGGCAAAAATACAGAATTGGAATTTGTCACTGAGATTTTGAAACATGAGCAAATTCACTAAAAGAATAACACACATAGAGTTTCCATCATAGCCATGGGTGGTTGTGAATGTAGAATACTTCACCATGAGTGTCTGTATGTTGGTTGCTAGCAACTGACATTGAGGAAGCTCTGTTTGAAGCTCCTCCCATTCTGGAGTCAGTCCTTTGTTTGCAGTCACTGCGCACTGGCATTTTTCAAGGAGCTTGGACCTTTATTTGGTCTGAGCTCCTGAATGTTGCTTGCTAGCAAGCAATAATTTTTGTGGTGCTTACATATGAAATGTATATAGGAAAATAAATGAAGATAGAAGGAAAGAAATTAATAATCATTCTCCACCCAGTATGTAGACTAGGGAAATGGATGGAGATGGAAAGGAGGACATAGATACTCACCCTCCACACAAATGGAAGTTTAAAATAATTTTTTTATACATATAGTTTTGGAATGTTCAATTTGTACCAATTGTTTCCCTCATCTTGGGGAAAATTTCCTGTTTATGAGATAATTTTCCAGTGGGAATTAGACATCTTTTGAATTACAAAAATAAAAAAACATTAAATTTCACTACTGTAAGCCCCGTTCCCTGCTACAGAATCACCTGACTCCCTCATTCTTGACAATCCACCTCTTTTACCTGGTGGCGCTCCTGGTTTGGAGCTCGCACTTGACAGCCCGCATGACCTGCAATTGCCCGGGGTGACTGTAATCGCATGAGAAATAAATTTGTAATTGTGTGAAAGTTTAACAGGTTTACATTTGAACAACGATCGATTAAGAAACCAGCGGTAACCCCCAAAGCGTTATCGGCTGGTTTGCATTAACGTTTCTTGCGTCCGTGGTGTAGGCTCGGTAAAGGCAGGGCAGATAGAAAGAGAAAAATTGATCGGTATGCAAGGACGCTTCCCGCTGTCGAGCAAGAAAGGACTCAGAAGTACGTGGAAGACGCTCTTGGTGTTGGCGATAATCGGCTCAAATACTGTCCTGTCCAACACTCTCATCGAATCATTTGCTCTGCCAAGGGATCCCGATGAGGCCCTCCAGATAACCCGCTTCCTATTGGTAAAGCAGTCCGTTAGCCCACCACCTATACCTGATGTACTCTGTCAGAAGAAGAATTGTAAAAGAGTTTTGGTTTGACTTCTTACCTCTTCTGGCGCGCTGGTGTCCATTTAGTTCCGACTCGAATAAGGCTTTTTTCCAAGCAGACCAAGGCCATAATAGCGCGGAAGAAGATGATTGGGAATCACGGCTTCGCGCAATGGTCATGATGCAATACGGCGCTAAGGAGCATCGGATAGAAAGCCCGGGAGGCCAGGGCGAACCCGGCGAGGAGACGACGGAGATAGCGACCATCAAGCCGAAGGCCGTATCACGCCTCCGGCTCCAGCTCAGCAGGACATCGCTTCCGCAGAACTATTCCTATCTATTCCTGGTCGACCAAGCAAGATATCCTCGGTCGAGCACCGACCACGACGCAAGAACAGAAGAGAAGCTCTTCGACTCCTTCTCACTTGCGATCGACCGCTCAGCCACTGCTCTGTTACGTTTCTTGGGTGCTCCACCTTCTCCACATCAATGGTTTTCCGTCCGCTTTAGTTGGGACGCAAGTGACCACGTCGACCTCCATTTGCACCTCGACCATCCCCCCAGCTCCCTCTCAGATCGAAGCGCTACTCTTTCTAATATCTCTTTTTTCAACTTGACCGTCACCCCGAACTTTGACAAGTTTTCCCATAACCCATCCGGCCAAACAGACAGCTTCGTGGATGTATTACTGATGATCGAGCCCTTATTGCTCAACACTTTACCCATGTTCACTTTGCTCCCGTTGATAACTACCTCTTTCTGCATCTTGTCTGTCGCTTATTTCGCTGGTTTACCTTCCAGATTTGAACATTTTATTAAGAACTTTTCGCAATAGATCGTTGTTATTATGCTTCTTAAACGTCTTCGAACTCAAGTGGTCGTGTTTTCATGTACCTTTTAGCTATCAACTATTACAATAATTTACAGATTGTTTGACTTGATCGTTGCACTACAAGTGTGGTCTTGATAGGAGAGAGAGAGAATGCACGTGAACGGGCAAAGCAATCGTTTAACCTTGTCTTGCAATATGAAACCATTGTTAATCGAAGGGAATCCGCCTGATTGCAGGGTTTTTGTTTTCACAGGTAGCAGCGGCAAAGCTACTGGGGATCGGGATTCCACAACACTCCCCCCAACCCTGCTGGCCTTTGACGTGTAAGTGACCGGCATGATCTACCACTAGAGAGTCTTCAGTCTTGCCGGCGAGATGCTGGAGATCAACGCTTGGAAAAGGGAGGAGGGTTCCGAATAAAAAGTGTTGGGCTACTGGTAGTTTGGCGAGCACCTCCGCTTTGTACATTTTGATCATCCCAGAGTTGACCTGAAGTGTTTCGTCAGCCAGGATTAGAAATCGTAGGTATTCGGTGAGCAGGGGGGCTTACTTTGTCCCACGTTTTGACGCCAGAGATGTCATCTAGCATGGGAGAATGCCACCGCAGACTTGCGGTCTTAATCTGGAGTTGCAGTCCATCGCTGCAAATCATCAATTCAAGCCCCCATGAACTAGTCTGTCATGAAATACAAAGGGGAAAAACCCCCTTTGGACTTACGGAATTAATGAATTGAATACAGGCTAGATACATATATTGATTGCTGAATCCTTCCAAGACATCGGGATCGTGGATCGATTTGGGCTTGAGATACTTGTGATTTCTCAACTGGCTAGCCCCGAATAGGAACGGCAAGAAGTGATAATCATCCAGACCCCAGACTCCATGCGAGCCTTCAAGCAAAGGAATATAATCGAATCTATGTGAGTAATGCGCCAGAGAGACCTGAGTAAAGGTAAGCCCAGAGAACGAGATCGTACCTGCTGGCTCTAGCCAATAGGTCGACTGCAAGTAGCGCATTACTTCAATGTATCTGTAAAATTGTTCCGTGAAGATCAAGACCCACACCATTCGAGCGTCAGGATCAGAATCAGTAAGAGTGCAGGTAATGGCAGTGAATTTGATGCATAACCCAACTTCCAGAACACTTTCAGGACTACACTCGGGTAATCATCGGGGCCAAAAACATTCAGTTTCTTCAGACAAAGTCTACATGAGGCGTAAAAATGGTGATTGATTAACGGGCCAAGCTTGAAGTAAGAGAACGTTGATCGAGGAACACGTAGAGAGAGGGATGTGGGACGAACAGCCAGCAAAGAAAGTTCAGTTCCATGCCACTTCCGTAGTCAATTCGCGTTCGATTTCCCCATGATTCAGTTAGATAAGTTGCCAGCTCCAAACGTTTATCCTCTGGGATATCAAGCGAGCCGTGCAAATTTTCCGCTTCCTAAACGGAAGCAGAGATTGTGGGGGTGTTAATCACTTATGCACACTCAGAAGCACTGTTTTAAGAATTAGAAAAAGTCACCTGGTCAAGTTGGTCATAGAATTCACGAAACGCTGGGTTTCCAAAACGCGATGCCTTATTATGAACAGGTGGATGCGCATGGGCAATCTCCTTAATCGTTTCGAGAATCTGGAGCAGATTGTTCACATTCTGACAAACAATAGAATCAGGAAGTATTTCACCAAAGAATTATCAACCCGGGGTATGTAAATACACATTCCGTGCGTTATCTCTTTCTTTCTTTCTTTTATTATTATTGCTTACATCTGACAGTGGTACGGGGTGGTCCAGGGGAAGACCGGATATGGAATTGTTAAGGCTCTCGACGAAGTCGACCACCTGAGCATGAGTGGCTGACTCGATAAACGCCTCGAGATGAGCATTGGAGATGATCAGCTTCTTCGGTTTGGAGCTCGACCGATCGAATTCCCTTTCGGAATCGGCTTTGGGGTGAGTTTTGAGCTCCATGTTTTGGGTGGCTTGTTGTTGGTTCTTGTTGAGTTGTTTCCACTTCCTGTTGGTGACAGACATGGGTGAGGAGAACCAATAGTCTCAACATGCTGAATACTCTTACAGTCACTACCAACAAGCAAGGGTGTTGGCTCATGAAAAGAAAGACTGATTCACCATATATCACTCCATCTTGTCATTCAGATGGACATCTTGAAGGAGACAACTCATCATGGAAAATGACCTGGGCCAACACTGGTGAAATAAAATTATGGCTTGTTCCATTGGTCTTGCCCACAATCCCACTTGTCATAGAGTATTTGGCGCTGGTCTTGAAAGGCTCAAGTTGGTGCAAGTCAGTTAGTGGATGGCTAAAAAAAGGATGGAAAATTTGTGTAAGGGTGCTAATGGTGGTGTTATAAGATAATAAGTCAAAAAAAAGAGGCAAGGGTGAATAACATGACTTGAAATTAAGTATGGTGGGCTAGTTTCCACCTAGAACAATCCAAATTTCCACTAGTGTCATACAATGTACAAACATCAAGCACACTCAAAATTACAGTTGAAGAGGTATTATATTCAGGTAACAAAAAGAAGGTTAATTTTTGAGGACCATTATAGAAACCCATCAATTGTTTATTCTTGATTGACTAATTTGGCCATGCCAAGAATTAATGCAAGTCAACATGAACACCCCAATCCATATATTAATTTGTGAGTATCACTCCATTTCATCACATTATCCCTTCTCTTTGCTTTATTAATATGAATCAACAGCATACGTGTATTGGGAGATCAGCCTGCAGACAAGTTATCCAAAAATAAAAACTTTCAAGATTCTGAATCTGCTAGACTCATTATGAGGGCAATATCTGCGTGAGTGGGGGTTTCCGTTTAAATTCATACATAAGGCTTTTGAAGGGTATTTTTTTTGACCAAAGTCTTATTGCTAAAATTTATTAGTCAAGTGGTGGTAAGTATTTGGGAAGCTGTTCCTATGCTCAATGAAGTGAACCTAATACATTTTTACAGCCCCTTATGAAAGCTCATGGAATGGGCTTGAATAGCTTGAATGAGTATGAGTGGAATCCAGAATTTGCAGGCCGTAATGTATGTGACATTGTTAACTATTCAATTGGACAGTTCACATAGGGCTAAAATTAGGAAAAAGTGCATAAGCTATAAACCAATGCATTTTGTGGGGGATGCTTGCTGATTTATAAAATCAGCAAGGTTAAAATTCCCCTATGTGAACTGCCCTACTAATATACTATTGATGGTTAAGAGTATGTTTTCTTTTCTTGTAGTGGAATGGAGGTGAAATTATTGAGCTTGTCTTAAGGAGGAGAGATGGAAGCTTCTTGGTAGGTGTTTCAATTGTATTTATTTATTTTCATTTATCTGATTGATTGATTCAAATAACTATCTAAAGCCCATGGGATATCTCTTAACTGTCATGGCACATGAGTTAGCACATATTCATCATAGTGAGTTAAATTTTTCCTTTGAAGATTAAATGATTCCAAACACATATAATTAATGAATTGATTATGTGAAAACTAGTGAACCATGGTTAGTTTTGATTGTTTTGTTTGAGTTTTCTTATTTTCCTGACTTGATTGCTTCAAATAGGTGCACAATTTCAAAAACTGAACCTTCAACTCCGCAAAGAAATACAGCAGTTGCAGCAAAGAGGGTATTATGGCCCAGGTAGATTAAGCATAATTTTCAAGATAAATTTATTAATACCTTCCTGATAATGTTGACTTTTTAATCCAGGGTTCTGGTCCTCAGGTCAAAGACTGAGGGATTCAGCAGTTCTACATGGTGATGGAAGTCTCACAGCATCAGACTTGCCTGAATTGACATGGTTAGTGACCACTTTGACTTGATGAACGTCTTGGTTTTAATTCACTAATTGTGCTATGACTTCTGTCACATGAAGTGGGGGTTCTCAAAGACAGGGCACTAGAAGAAAAGTCTACAGACCAAGGGCTGTAACCAAAAGAACGGCAGCTTGTTTTGTGGGAGATGGTCAGAAGCTTGAAGTTGATGGTCCCTCTTCTTTTAGGTATGTGCACATTCATTATGTAATTGAACCAGAAAGGGGTGATGCTGATATCTTTCATATTAGAAAAAGAGCTAATGCGGCAGCTGCTAAGAATGCTAGGGCACTCGCTGCAGAAAGACGTCTTCAAGAGTCCCTGAAGTCAAAGTCTACATCAATCACAAGTGAATCTAGTGAGGTATCAGTAGAAGAAGAAGAGATTGAAGAGGTGGAGGTCATCAAGTTGAATGATGAATGGGAAGATTTTGAACCTCAAGTACCTCAATCTGCTGTAGAAACTGAGACTGAAAAGGGCTGTCTAAGGGAAGAAATTAAAGGGATCTTGGACAACTTCAGAAAGTTCCAGCCAAATATTTCCTCAAGCTTCAACCAATCAACATCAGCTGCTACTCTTCATGAAGATGAGATTCAAGTCATTCATGAAACAAATGATGAAAATGAAATTGAGATTATCAAACAACCCAGCCTTGTAAAACCTGATGGTAAAAACAAACCTCCTTTTAAGACCTTTTGGAAATGCTTGGTTTGTTATGAAGAGGTGAGCAGATTTGCTAAATAAATCATTCTTAGCTTACTAATTAATTTTTTCTCTTTTTGAATATATTAAATTAGAATCATGTAGATCTATCCCGTTGTAGTTCATGCTCCAGGCCCAAAGGCTCACCAGCACCCAAATGGAATGAAAATTAAAACAATATTCCTATTATGTATTGATTTTATTCTAATTTTTGGTTATGAAAGATTTTGAATTTGGCTTAAGTTTAACATTACTCAACAATTTTCTCAATATGTTGAGTAAAACAGACTAAGAATCTGCCAAAGGAGTCCTTGTTCAATGGTAACGATTAAAAAAAATGAAACTGGCCAAAATGAGACAATGTACTAAAAAAAGGAGGCAAAGGCAAGAGTGGGGCTCATGCAGCTGCATACTGTCAGTGGTGGGTTACTATCTGGGGATAAGGGTCCACTCATACAAAGTTTACTGGGATTGTCTGATATCACACTTCAAATCAGGCTCAGCTTCAAACCAAGAGCTGCTTGTTCAAAAGCACACAATATTCAATCAACCAATATCCTTGACATGTACCACCCAACCAATGAAAGATTGACATTTCTCGAATCAAATGCAATTACACATTTCAAACTTTGACTTTCACACAAGACAGTCAAGAATTGTTTACCAGCCATTTCAGAAATGGTGGGCTGCTACGCTACACTATATTATAGGGCCAAAAAAGCGTAGCGTAGCAGCATTTTTTTTCCCAATGCTTTAGCTTTAACAGCGCTACAGGCCTTCACACTGCAGTACAGCCCTTGTAGCAGCTATTTTTTGCTACAAAGCGGTGAAGCATAGCATAACAAGGATTTTTTTGGCCTTGTTGTGGGACTCCTGTGGGGCAAATAATGATGTTATATTTGGTAAAGATCCTCTGAGGGGGAAAACATTGCTAGATAGTTCAAAGTTTTTACAACTGATGGGTGGAATGAACAACCCGCCCCTCTAATAGTACTACATAAATATAAGGAATCTTGAATCAATATTTAAATAAAGATGGCTGATTTCAAGAAAGAGTTACTATGTATAGTAGCCTCTATCAGAACTAGATCACCCTAAACAATACTCTTGCAGACCTGTTACATCTGGTGATGGATAAACAATTCAGTGGGATTGATTATGTGAAAGGATAACCCACAAGACTAATACTGATACCACTACTACACTAATGCCTAAGATTCCTACCACCACTGATGTTATACTAATACTAAGCTATTCCAGACGAAGTTGATGATTATTATTTGCCTTCTAATATGTTGTTGAAGCCCTTAAATCACTCCGGTAGGGGGAAAGGTTGGATTTGTTGGGGGGAGGACCTCCTTTTATATGGAAGAGTGGACAGATTTTCTGCAGCGGAATTTCTCTTGGGCAAGTTCTGCTTGAGACATGTTTCAGCACAGCATGATGTCATTTTTGGGTGTATTAGTATGTTCTGGAACCTTTCAAAGCCACATACAGCCCAATACATGTGATCCTGAGACTTGTTTCAAGC
>LAVV01015380.1:0-10740 GCA_001263375.1 Puccinia sorghi
TGGTGGATAAATTACCCAAGGGCTGAAATGTTTTCTTCCTTGGGGAATTCCTTTATGGTGCACCTGGGTAGGTTCTTGGGCCCCAAAAATGAGCTTTGTCTGTGGATAATGGTATTTCCATATTTGATTATGAGCAATGGGGGCTCTCTATTGATATTGATATCTTCTGGAGGCGGACTTGTTAGAACCAAAGACACTAGCATTGTTTCACGTGATTAAAGAAAGATTCTGGTGGAGACAACACAAAAACAGGTTAAGAAATCCATCATTAATAAAATTCCATGATCAAAAATGCTGAAAACCTTGCATGCCAAATAAAAATAGGGCTCACAATCTTTCAAGTTGAATGACTGCATCATTATGGTCAGAAGTTGCAGAACTGTGCCCATGAGAGCTATGTACTGCAAAAAAAAACATTGCTCAACTGCCTGCAGTTGACATGCAGAAATTCCCATGAAGCTTCTGTAGTTACTCCAACCATACTCCAAAAGTGATTCAACCAAGCTTTGATGCACAGTAACTGTGCAGACTGCACATTGACTGTGCCAAAAATTCTACATAGGCAAACATGTGGAGTTTGAATGGAAGCTTGGCTGGATGTACGTGCATACATGGGCATGACCCACCTGCCAGCGATTTCAGACAGGCGAGGATTTTTTTCTTGTTTTTTCAATAGGACCATGTGAAATTTCATGTAAAATGCCTTAATTGATGTGTACAGGAATTTACACCATGACCACTCTTGCAATTAGAAGAATTCTGACTATAGCCCCAATTTCCTATAAAATTCTCATTCAATCACTCAGGAAATCCTGGGCCTGGTTATTAGAACTAAAAATAACCAGGGTTGGCCAGGAAAATGGAAGTCAGATAAAAGTTTATTCCAAGAGCCTGTGAGTGAGTTAAAAGACATCAGTGATGGAAATCATTCTTCAGAGGGAATCAATCCCTAATCATGATGATTATCCCCTAGGGATTCAGGTTAAATACCCACTATGCTAACATTCCAATGGATAACGGTGGGCTGCTACGCTACACTACGCTACAGGCCAAAATAGCGTAGTGTAGTGGCCATTTTTTTTTTCCGCCAACGCTGTAGCGTTAGCGGCGCTACAGGCCGCTATGCTGCGTTACGCTACGCTACAGCGCTTGTAGCGGCNCTTTTTTTCTTTTTTTCTTTTTTTCTTTTTTTCTTTTTTTCTTTTTTTCTTTTTTTCTTTTTGTCTTTTTTTCTTTTTTCTTTTTTTTCAATGAGGTGGTTTTCATTGTAGTGTTTATGTCTGAATAAAATTTGAAAGAGAAAATTGTGATTGAAAGACATTAAAGCAGCAATGATATTTATAAAGGTTGTTCTTCAGGAGTGGGCTCAGGGAGACCAAAGGATATTTATGAAAAGGGAACTGAAAATATTTCAGAGTACATATCAAGAGAAGCACAAGAGTTATGTGTTGAAATGGAGGTTACTGATACAGAAGTACTGAGGAAAGGCCTGGCCTCTGCCCTGGAAAATGCCTGGACTGTAAAATTCCAGACTGCTCTAGAGAAAGCCTGGCCTCTGCCTTTGCAAAGGCTTGGTGTACGCCATGGAAAATGACTTGCTATACCTTACAAAACTCCTTGTCTATGCCTTGGGAAAGGTCTTGCCTATGCCATGGAAAAGGTCATACCTTTCCTCTAGCAGAGGCAATATATTTCCTCTGGCAGAGGCCATGCCTTTTTCCCAAGAAGAAGCCATTCCTTTCTCCCTAGCAGAAGCCATGCCTTTGCCCTGGCAGAGGCCAGGCCATTTGCAACATCCAGTGGGTTGCAGAGCCAAAAAGGGGGAGTCACATCTCAAACCAAAATCTTGACAGATGTTATTAAGGTGACAGAGGATGTGTTCAAGATGAGTGTTCGATTGTGGATGAAAAGGATGTGGTATAAGATTATTCAATCAGGAATTGAACTCAGGTCCTTTGGGTGGGCTCTATAATTAAAAAAAGACTGGGTTGAATATATGGAAAAATCGCCTAGATGGGCAAGGACACTGTTCAGAGAGTTTTTCTGAGGTGGACTTGAAACAAGGGTCCTTTGTGAAAGATGAAGCTGATGCATATATATTTTAAAGGAGGTCAGGTAGTATCTAAAATAAATAAGGGTTTATAAGGGTAATATTTTTGGGATAATAAAATTTGGATGAGTCTTGACCAGTGCCCATAAGAGTGGATAATAGGATGATGGGTACAAAATGGAAGGCAGAATGCCTCCTTACATAGTAAAATATGAGGGATTTTGGCTTCAGGGAAAAATTACAAGGGATTTGTGTTGGCCTGACTGAACAATCTAGCACAGCCTTGCCCTGCCTATCACTGCTTTGAGGGAATATAACTGTAAAAATAAGACACAAACAGAAAAAAAAGGAATTCAATACATAGGAAATGGTTCAACTTGTGATTTGGAATTGTAAAAGGATTTCAGGATATATATACATTTATGTATACAGCTTGCAATATGATTGATAATGAATAAAAATACCCCCAACAATTGACTACGAATGGTGTAATCCGTGTATCTTCTGAACCAGTAGAGTTATGAGGGTGGTTCCAGGGGGTGACTAGGGTGCTGGGTTTCTTTTTTTAGTTTTTGGGTTTCTGAACTTGAGGTTGTAGATTGGCAAGGATGAAGAAGGTTCAGAGGGGGCAGGAAACTAATAAGAGATCCCCAGATTGGCTCAAGGAGGTGTGGGAAAAGAAGTGGAAGAACCAATAACAAGATTGTCTGTGACCAGCCTAAATATATAGTTTATGTACAAGCAGGTCAAAATGTGGTTGGGAAAGAATTGAATAAAAAAGGATTTTGACTAAAAAAAACTGAGAGATGATTTTGAGTTTGGACAAGACAGACTAGATAAGATCTTTTATTTTAATCAGATCAGATATAACAAAACACATCACAGATAAATAGAGGTGTTAATTCTAATTCATCAGCTGAGAGAAATCAAAAGACTGGAGGCTGTTGTATACGGGGACATGTGGTCATGGCATGGCTTATTTGGTTCCTGGATCCCACAAAAACATCAATGTTCTCAATTTTCTGCCTCTTTTCAACAACCTACTTAACGGCATAGCTCCCAAATTTACATTCAAAATCAATGGAAATGAATACCACCAAGGATACTATCTTGTGGATGGAATATAACCAAAATATGCAAATATGGTTCAGAAAATCTCACAGCCACAAGGCAGATTTTTTTTTTTTTTTGTAAGTTTTGAATAAATCTACACAAATTTTTGTTTCTTTTTGCACTATACCAGCACTTTTCCAAAATGCAAGAGGCTTTGAGAAAAGAAGCCAAAAGAGATTTTGATCTGCTCCAGTCTTGTGTTGAAATTTTTTATCATCAGCTCTGGATTCTTTTAGGAACTCAAAAAAAAAAACCATTCTAGTGATTCAAAAAGTTGCCCCCCCCCCCAAGACAAAACCCTTCTTTTCAGGGTTTTTTCCTGATTGGGTTCCCTCTTTGGCTTAATATCACCAAAGAAAAGCAATTTTCTTACTCATAAGCAACATCTATACCAAGGTGCAAAGTTCCCCATTCTGCTTTGGTGTGTCAGGCAGCTGGAAGCAACTCACCAACTTTCCCTTGGGCCCTGAGAACTGAGGCGGACCAAAGTAAAACAAGGAAAGTATCTTCAGAGCTTTTGTTAGGCTGAGCAGATCACCTTTTGCTTTTTTTCAGCATCAGAGAAAATACGGGCATATTGGAAAGGGTGGGTTGGTGTTGTTGGGGTAAGGCGTGTTTTGGGGGCTCAAGCAGGCATCAGAGGAGCGGGCGGAAGAAAGTCTACCGGAGAGAGCTGCAGGGGGCAAGACTGGATTGGGCAGCTCAGCCAAGAGGGATTCAGGGTTTTGCACAGTGAGAGGCTTGAGTTTAGAGGCACACGCAGGGGAGACCAAATTGGGGTGGTGTCTCAGCAAGTGGAAATTGACAACGGCAGGATGCAGGAGTGCGGGGGAAATGCCGGTAGTGGGGAGGAGCAGGGGTGCGCAAGTTTTGGGGGGGAAGGTAGGACTTAGTTGTACATATATATCATCATCTACGTAGATAAGAAGAATAGTGCAGGGAAAAGCAAATCAACTCATCACTCAAGGCAGAATATTCAGAATCTCTTTCCGGTTTGCAACAGCAAAGAGTGGTTAAAGGGAGTGTATATTAAAAGAGTGCGGGGGGTACAGCTTACTATTGGTGCTAGTCCTTTACAGTGAAACCAAAGATTAACTGAACACCACGGAGAAGAACTCTCTATCACCTACAGAAAGTTTTTCTTTCCACACTGTTTAGTCTCATGTTACTCTGTGGTGTTAAGACTATCACACAGGCAAAAAGATAATAAGAACTGATGGATGAATTCCTCAATTATGGAAACAAATCAAACCCTACAACAGGAAGATTTTAATGCAAATCACCTGAAAACATGACCAATTTACCACCAAAGGCCTCTGTACAGCCCATTATGTCTTGAATAAGTCAATCTACAGCATGAATACCATACATATTCATAGAGATGTTGAGATTTGAAGCACAAAGGTGTACTGAGACATTGCATTGGCACCACACATTGAAGACTTGTTTAAATTCAGGGGAATGTGGTGTATGACTCGAGAAGTGGTTTTGACACCCTTTTTGCTGAATTTAGAAAGGGATGAATTGAGGAAGCCTCTGCCTTTCTGGAATATCAGATACAACACTCCCAAGCTAGGCTTGAAATTTATGTAAGTGATAGTTTGTGTCTTTTAGACAACACACTGATCACTAGTGGTGAAGGGCTTGTATCATTCACCTCAGTATGACACTCAAATCTGGAATTAATGACTGCCAGTGTGTGTAATGAGTTGAATAAATTGTACTTATAAATTCCTCTAATAGGGTGCTTCAATGATAACTAAAGAATATATAATAACTTTTACAGGTGTCTCCCCTACGACTCATGGGATAAGGGAATGATTGATCTGATGGGATGATGAGATGCTTAAATGAGTGAATGATTCAATGGGTGATTGCGGATGATGCACTTTGTCTGCTCAAAGAGATCCGCCCATTGTTTGAACGACAG
The DNA here is from genome assembly GCA_001263375.1 of Puccinia sorghi. Classification (NCBI taxonomy): domain Eukaryota; kingdom Fungi; phylum Basidiomycota; class Pucciniomycetes; order Pucciniales; family Pucciniaceae; genus Puccinia; species Puccinia sorghi. Next base: position 5,094 of record LAVV01015380.1, read on the forward strand.
TCAGGAGATGCTGTAGCCGAGTGCATTGCAAATTAACACTTGGCTGAACCCCTTGATTGGCATGCGGATGGCGGAGATTTTTGTGGCTGGGCGTAAGATCAATAAACCATGATGGTGACATTTTGTTGAGGCAAGGGAGGGATTTTCAGCGGGGTTTTTGTTGGGGAGAAGTGGGTCAGGTTAAGTTGCCAGTGACACCACAAAACTGGCACAGCTCAGATCAGGCCCACCATGGGCAGAAATGGCATAAATGCCCTAGACCCATGATCTAGTCATGCAATAAAAAACCAAATTGTTCAAGGCTCATTACAAACACAATAATTGAGCTACACAGAAAAGAACGTCAAGCAGGGTGCAAGCATTGTTCGCCGGGACCAAGTCGATATGTGCAAGACATGGACAACCACTAAGACCCCCCCTCCCCAAATAAAAGAAGAAAAAAACGACCGTAACCTCAACCTTTTTTGACGCAATAGAAAGGGATAATCTAGTCAAATTGAAACCAGACCCACAATAAGAAACACAAGCCATTAAAATAGTACAAGAGAAATCATAAGTTAATTCGAGGGGGGAGAAATAGCATACAAACTGATTGAAAAATGGGTTGGGGTGAGTCCGCACATAGTGCCACACAAAGGAAGATGAAAGTAACGGCAGCAAAAAAGATGGATGCATTTTAGAGGGAAGGCGGAGGGGGGGGCAGTTACAAAAGAAGCGGATAGAAGATTCTGAACAAAGGTTGCATACCAACACAGAAAGAAGAAAGTGAAAGAGAGAGCGAGGGAGAAAAGGAATAACGAGAAACAGAATCGGATCCTATTTCGAGATGGGATGATTATGAATGCTCCTCTCTGAACCAGACCTGGTATGATGGATCACATGATTTACAGCGCCTCGTCCAGCGAGACCGTCTGGACCGACGGGCTGACTAAGTCTAGCCTCATTGGTAGTCTGGGTATGGACAGTGCTCGGTTCAGCGGAAGGGGGGTCTTCCGACAGTTGGCGGACGTGTCCAGAGTGATTCTGGTTGCTGCTCGAACTAGTCCCCGTCCGGCTCCTCATCTCTTCCCCAAGACCACCAAGACTGCTCGGGAGGTCTACCAGCCCAATATCTCCTGTGCCTCCCGTCCCACATGTTAAATCTTCTTCGTTCTCTTCTTCCCCTTCATCCACAAAAACTATCCACATATTTGCAGAGGGATCAATCAGCTGATGAAATATGGGAGGTGGACAAGCCAGGGGGAAAGTAAAAACTCAACTCTCGCGATAATGTTCCAAAATAGTTTCAACCACCTTACATTGAACCGACATATCTTGCAAGGCATTGTTTCCGGCTGACATGCCTGTATTAATCCCGTTATGGCTGATAGAGCTACTTAAATTGTTAGTTTTATTGCCGTTGTTATTGTGGCTGCTCTCGATCGCCGCAAGTTGGTGATGTTGGTGATGGTAAAAGTTGATCGGCGGGGGGGATAACAAGGTTGGCCCAAAGATTACTGCGAGGTTAGACGCTCCCATGGAATTTATCGATTCATTCCTTCTGATCCTATGATATTTATTTATTTTTTCCCAAAAAAAAAGCAAGTTATGAAGAAAGCCAACATCAGTTAAAATTTGGCGCTTTCCATAATTGACAAGATGAACAATAGTGAACGAAAATCGGCTGAACTTATCCAAATGACCCATCAGATACTTCAGCGTTGCATAATTTGCATCAGGTAGTTCATTGACTCGCTCGTGTAATCTGATATGCCTCAGACGGGGATTATCAATTCCTGGACCATAAGATCAAATAAACCAAATCATATTTAATCATCAATTAAACAGAAGCCTTGATTGCTGAAAGGTCTCCGCTACATATAGCAGAGTAATAAAAGGGAGGAATTGACTCAAAACGGCCAGCTTCAATGAACGATGCGTATAAATTCCACGTCAGCAACGGCTCTGGTAGTTCACGAAACCACAACTTCATTGCCCCTGCGATGTCATTAATTTCTGATTGGTTCTCATCCGCGACTTCCAACTTAACGTTGTCAATATCTAATTTGGATCAAAATCATATCACAACGCATTAGTACTGTGGGAGTATGATCATTTATGCTTATCATGAATCAATATTAAGCGTGAAGGTTCGCACCTGTATCGAACCTTTGTTTCAATCGACCAATCTTCGATGTTGTGCCAGACAAACGATAAATTCCAACCATATCGATCCCACCTGCCTTTTCGATGGCTTCGATGCATTTTTCGACAACCTTTGGTACCGTTTCAATCCCATCTCGTATCATCTGAGTAGCTAAATCAACCCCAAAGGTTTTCTTGTTCTCTATTGTCAAGGCGTTCGATCCAATACTAGTTCGTGGGGATTCTCCAAATTGCTGACCGGCGACTTTCATTGATTGTTGTTGCTGCTGCTGCTGTTGATTTAATGTGAGCGAACCAGGTGGACCGGATGAGGAAATCGCCGGTGTCTGAGAGGGTGTGGAGGCATGGGGTAGGACCGAGGGTTGGGAAGATGAAACTGCTGCTTGAGAGGTGAGTTGGGCATGATGAGTTTGATTGAAATAAGCAGCATAGTTGGCCATGTATTCCTTGAAGTCCGCTCTATTGTCGATAGATTGAACAATATCTTTCAATCCACATGGTAATGATGTTGATGATCCGCCAGCATTGTCCGTCTCGACGTTGATACTGGGCGTTGATTCATCTACCGAGCTTTTCCGTCGTTCGGCGGGTAATGATGAGACTGACAAGGCCTCGTTGACAAGTAGCGATTCCGATAGGGTAGAGTAATTTGCCAGATAATATTGAATGGCCAAATCGGTCTCATCTGAATGTTCTTTTAGCGTCTGTTGTCAGACAGTTCAGTAAACGAAAACAGCAAGGCGGGCATCGGCTTCAGCTCATACGCTTTTGGATAAGATGCTGTTATTTTTAACCTGGTCCTTAGAAAAATAAAAGGAATCTTGGAGGGAGAAAACTGTATCACTTAACTCTCAAGATTCTGGGTAGCTGCAAGTTAAAATATTCTTGCCGAACCTGTTGAGTAGCTAGTACCTGAGCGCGATAGGCGTCAGATACCACGCCCATCCGACCGCGTACTTCGTCCTCTAACCTGGCCAAGTTTGTGGCCGATCTGGTACCTTTTGATGCCAACTTGGAGAAAGCCTTTCCGATTGCTTTGGCCTGCATTTTAGGCTGACTTGAGGAAGATGAATTAGCTGATATAGCGGCGCTGATTGATCCACCACTACCGGAAGGGTTCTCGGCCTGTCTGGACATCAACACTCGCTCTAGTTCATCGACCGTCACGTCAAACTTTGCTTTAGCCTTCTCAGTGAGTCCTTCGCTCTCAGCTAGATTTTTCTCTAGCCTCCAACCAACATCCTTATTCGCCTTTCTGACCCTTTCGACCTCCTTGCCGAGGTTGGTTATTTCATCCGCGATCAGATTCAATCGAGCGCCATATTCAGTACGTTCGATCGCCATCCGTTCGTGAGTTGCTAAAAAGTTACAGTAGTGCCTAGCAAAGCTGCCCGCTTTGACTTCGGCGCCTAGATGGGTATACGCATCGAGCCTCTCCTTGGCAAGTTTCGCCAGTTTGATTCCATACTCCTCTTCGAGCTGTGATTTCTTCTTCAAGAATAAACCTACCTCCCTGCTCGTGCCGACTGCTTGTTTTAACCTGTCGATCACGAGTGGGAAGCCACATTCGAGACCGCATAACGTTCTGAGGACACCCTCGTCGAAGTCGATCGTTGGAGGGTTGGAAGGAAGCCTCGAAGTTTTATGTGGGGGTGGGGGTGGACTCGGGTTGAGACTGTGGGTGGAAGCATTCCTATGGGTTCGATAGGGAGAACGAAGCGGATGATTATCTGGCGGATGAGGAGGCTGAAAGGACATTCTGATTGATAATGAGCAACCGGGAGGGACAGAGTGAAAGGAAGGATTGCAGGAAGTTGTCGACCAAATTAGAAAGTGTTTGTAAAGAAGGTAACAAGGAAAACAAGAAAAAGGGAAAGCAGGAAGTGTAGAAACCACTTGAGCTCGGTCAACAGCAGATTACATCATCACGGCCTCAATCACTACGTCGAGGCAGCCGCCGACCAGCATCCTTCAGTCCGTCGTCGATCCGTCGATCAGAGCAGGCAATCAGACAAACTTGAGCCCGATCCGTCTTGCCTAAACTCTCGCATGAGGTTGCGATCCGAGCCTTGAGGATCCGGTAAGACCGGGTCGGGTCGGGTTGCAGAAGACCGAATGCCCAACCGGTATGCGATCGGATACCTGGGGTGGGTGGAGGGACAGCAATCCAGTCAAAGCTGACTTAATATGTCTCTAGATTTACTTATCCGACGCATCGACTTCAAAGAAGGATGCGGCGAATATAATATATTCACAATTTTGTTGGTTCAAACATGTATCAATTAATTGAATGCATCGTATTTCCATGCTGAGCTCACAGAGGTTAATGCTTCAATGTTGGAGTCTGAGTCTGGGTCAAGTTGCACATGTTCAATAGGGTGTTTTTCCTTCATTCTTGCCATGAAAAAAGCACCCAAGCAAAGAGGATGAATCAGGTTTTTTTTGTGACAAGCCCAAAGTCTGCCAGATGCTGGTGGCACTAACCCATGCCTTGTTCATGGAGCCATTTTCAGACACACTCTGGGATGCTGCAAGGAGCCACCAAGGTCAAGGGAAACTCTTGAACATGCTTCTTTCCCATGGAAGCATCTCGAAGATAACTTGAATCAACTTCAAAGCAGCTCAAAGCACCTCTAATTAACTTTGAAGCAACATGGCTGAAGCATTTTGAAGTGATTCAAAGTAACTTCAAACCAACTTTAATTAACTTGGAGATATCTTCAGCCTTGCTGTTGACAGGTGGAAACCCCACAATTGGTTACAGGATTGAATGGTCCTACGCACAAATCAAGCCTGCAACAGGGTAAGCCAGTCTACTGTCAAACACTGAGTCATCCTAATCAAACAAAGTGTTGAGCCTAACCAAAAGGCTATGAGACTGGCTGAACTGTCCAGTCCAATTAGGATGTTACAGTGGCACATACTACCTTGTGACAGTTACTAGGCAACCTGCACAGCATAAAATCATACACTCACAGAAATTGGTTGTTTTCATCAGCAATAACATCTCACTTGCTTGTCTCACCAGCAAAAATAGCTCACATTTGTCTATAAAAGAGGCTCTCCTCTCAGCATCTCAACAACTGGGGGGGATCTCATCATCCCAGCAGATCAATCATTCCCTTCTCACATCAGTTGTAGGGGGATTATTGGTTATTATTTAGTTATTATTGCAGCACCTGTTTAAAGGAATTTATAAGTACAATTTGTTACACATATTACAACACTGGCAGAGTCATTACTCCCAGATTTAAGTGCCATACTGAGTTGAATCATACAAGCCCTTCATCACTAGTGATCAGTGTATGTTCTAAAAGACACAAACTATCACTTACATAAATTTCAAGCCTAGCTTGGGAGTGTTGTATCTGATATTTTGGAAGGGCAGAGGCTTCCTCAATTCATCCCTTTTCAAACTCAGCAAAAAGGGGGTAAAACCCACTTTTTGAGTCTTACAATGGGCACATCGGTGGTCCGGAGTATCTGTTGAATTTTTGGGCTG
>LAVV01015381.1:10651-29015 GCA_001263375.1 Puccinia sorghi
ACCAATTATGTTATTGGTACTTATTTTCTGTAAGAATCCAATGAGGCGCTCCCCAGGATATTCCGCGACACTAGCCAAACGCCAATCAGACATTTGTTGAGGAATGTGAAGGGCAAAGTGATGATTCGGATGTACTTTGATGCCTTCAAATAGCTCGCCGACTGAATTTGAATATTTTTGGTAGTTAGTTTCAAATCTTTTGATGTCACCTTGCTTGAATTTTCGTGCAAAAACAGCATTGGTGCACTGAACTAGCTGAGCCGTGTTTGCCAGGAACTTATAACGAGCTGATGAAAGGTCGATGTTTGCTACGTTTGGAATGTACATCTCGCAAATGACCAAAGGAACGATGAAGACAAAGAGGGCATGCCATTGGGATGCACTCAAATTCCCATGAGCTGCCTCTCCAAGATTCAGGGGTAAGTGTGGAACTCCGGGAGGCAGCACTACTTGCCTCAAAAGTGTACGAAATTGATCAATATTGTCTTTGGTAAAAAAGCTTCCACCAAACCCGGCATTAAGTAATATGTCATCGTCTTCATTTTCATCAGTGCTGACATAATCGGATAAGTCTTCAGGCTCGAAAACAATGGTGGATTGGACAGTTAATCTTGTTCGCTTGTTGGGGCCACTGTTTAAAGTGGGGTTGTTTCGTCGTTTTTTTTTTTTGCTTCATTGGGTGGAACCTGGCCAAACCTCCAGAAATATCAAAAATGGCCTTGCAATACGCCTTTGATCCAATTATGCATCACGCCTAAGACTACATGACGGCTAGGATCCCAATATGCCAGCCGATTCAGTTCAGACCACCGGACGCCAGTCTCAATCAAAAGTTTTTTTTGCTCATTGTGAGATTCAGCATCTTGTGAATTGCGAGCTGATGAGATGGTTTCAGCTTTTTCTCGTCTTCTTGAAAGTTTTAACGCTGGGATTTGGGATTGTTCAGCGTGACAAAAGAGCAAAACTTGGTTACAGAATGAGATGCGTAGCCGACAACTTTTTTTGTTGCAAGAATATCGCCGGAGACAGCCAGTAGTTTTACTTGTACAAATCGACCAGCTGGAAATTGATGGGTTGGAATGAAAATGCCAGAATCAAGGGCAATAAGTTCGTCTACAATTGGGCTCAGGAGATGGTTGAATGTTTGAGGATCAGGTGAGTAGGGCCCCGGTGTGATTCCGGCAATGCACAGGTGGGAAAGTTTGTTCCGAATTGTAGGTGGAAGATTAAGGCACGAAAGGGCTAGCAAACCTGTGGATGCTGACTTGCCACTGATCTTGTTGCCGCGAGGATTGAACCAATCCACAAACAAAGAAACACCCAGGTTCAGTGAGTTTGGTCCATTCTTCCAGGTAGTTTTCTTGAGATTATTACCGTGTTGTATATCAGCATAATAGCCTCGGTTCTTCAGCTCGTCATTCACTTGAATCCAGTCATCAATTTCTTTCTTGGTTTCCGGCCTGGACAGAAGCCATGTGACCCAGGTGAGGATTGACTGAGAAATAAAAACACAACGAGGTGTAGTGACCACATTTGGTGGAATATTTGGTGGTCGAGTATAATATTCAAGATTTCCAACATCTTTCTCGCCTCGATAGATCTTCTTCTTGATAAATAGTTCTTTGTCGCAGGGATCAGAGTCACTGAATTGTTTGTAAGTGCAACGCCAAACGGAGGCATCCAGTTTATAAAGATGAAAGCACACTCAACAGAAGACTTTTTCGGTGAATTGCACATCGAGGTTGGCTCGTCCAATCAGTGTTTGAGGATTGTGTGGGATGGCATCAAGGGTACGAATTGTATTTGGGTTTTTTGCGGCTGCACTGAGGATGTTGATGATCATTTGAATTGCGGTCTTGCAGTTTTCTCAGCTCACATTGCAGAAGAGATGGAGCCACGATACAAAAAGGATTATAAATACTAAAATGAAAAATGGCATCAGAAAATTGGATCAAGTCTTTGGGAGAGAACAAGAAAATGAAGACTTACAAGCAAGAGGGCTCTGTTCATCAACAATGGATGAAATTTTGCTTTCTGTTTCAGAGGAAGGCAAGCTTGATTTTGATGATGAATCTTGATTGATTGAAAGATCAAGAAATGCTCACTTGTGATCTTTGAGTCTGTGCTTGCTGATGTTTTGAGAAGACAGGTAGCAGCCAGGTTTCCGTTGACCATTTTTGTCGCAGAAGTAGAACTTGATACAGACCGAGCATTGGCAGAGTTCCATTGAGAAAGAGGTTGATATGCTGCTGGTTTTAATTGGGAATGAGTATGCTGGCTTGAGTGTGCAAGGCAGAAACTGTCATTGCAGATGTGCTTCTGTCGTTGCACAGGGGGGGCTCCACAGGTCGTGCAGGGGCCTGAGTTTTGTGTGAAACGCCAGGTGACGCTGCGGACCGCAGCGACAGGTAATTGTCCGTAGTGTCATTCAATCTGGATTGGCACAGGGCCAACCAGGACTCTGACTTGTGCCCAATATCCACCTGAGTCACAAAATGTACTATGAGCAGGTGAAATTTGTTCTCCGTCACGTTGGAGTATGTATCCTCTATGAGCGCCATGTAAAAGTAAGCCGTCCCCGGACAGGATTGAACTGTCAACCTCTCGATGCCAACTGGTAACAGTCGAACGCGCTAACCAATTGCGCCACGGAGACACGCTTTAGGAAGTCGGCATCATATTGACACCCTGTATTTACTTCTAGGGTTCATCCAGGTCGAGTCTTCTTCCCGGCAGAAATCACACCAGAAAAAGAAAACAAGCAACCAACAATGTCCACCAACAACACAACTATCGAACAAACAAACACGAACGAACAAACAGCCGGTGCTATCCCAAACGGCGAAAATATAACCACAACTACCGAGAAAGACGAGAGCAACGAGTTGATTCAATCGAACAAATATCTCGATGGCCTCATCTATCCTCCTCCCGAAATCAGAAGTAAGCAATTCATCAGTTAACTACTACCTCGCTGTCTGTCGATTAAAGAGGTACTTATCAATCTTGAAATTCACAGGTATCGTCGACAAAACTGCCGCATTTATTGCAAAGAACCAAAACCCAAAACTTTGTAAGAACAGCGTTGGTGGTCATTGATTGATCGCTTATTTGTTGACCCTCGTGTTCCTATTCAACCATCCCACACAGTCGAGGAAAAAATCAGACAGAGGGAGAAAACAGATTCCAGATTCTCATTTTTGAACCCAGATGATGCGTATAATCCTTACTATCGACATCGGATTGAGATCATCAAGAATGGGGGTGACCCAAGCCAACCAGCAAGCTCATCCAAAACCAATCTAACCAATTCAACGGCCCCCAAACCAGAAGATGCCGATAAACCACCAGAACCTGCAACATTGCAATTCTTGATCGACCCTAGTCAGATGCCCAAAATCAACGCGGTAGATCTGGAGATCATCAAGCTCACTGCCCTCTTCACGGCTCGACTCGGTCGCAAATTCGTCTCTGATCTAGGTCAACGTGAATCGCGTAATTATCAGTTCGACTTCCTGAGACCATCTCACTCCTTGTTCGCCTTCTTCAACAGACTCGTGGAGCAGTACACTAACATCCTCATCCCCCAACCTGAAACCATTTCACGCTTGGAGAAACTGGCCGGGGGGCCACCAATTGACCGTAAGCGGTTGGACCTCAAGACCATCGACGAAACTCAGAAAAAACATACCATCATCGGTAGACGTCACGTCATGGCGGAAATTGAGACTCGGATTACTTGGGAGAGATATCAGGGCTTACAGTTGCAGAAGAGGACGAGCGAAGAGGAAAAGGAGAAGAAGGAGTTTAACGAGATTGATTGGGAGGACTTCATCGTCGTCAGTACGGTTGAATTTACGGAGAACGACGAGGTGATCGACTTGCCCCCACCGATGAGTATTAGCGAGGTCGAAAATATGACGATCGCCCAAAAGAAGATGGCAGCAATGGTGATGGAGGGCAAGGATGTGAGCACCCTGACTGAAGAGCAACTTGCCTTGGAGGACTCGGCCAACGATTTGGAAGCCAACCAACTACTAGAAGATGCCAAACGGTCTGCAGAGGAAGCCAAGGCACAAGCAGCCCAACTTGAAAAGTCTGATGGGACCAAGGAGGAGCTGGAGCAGGAGGAAGCAGTCAAGACAGCCGAGAACAAGCAAACTGCCGAGATCAAGAAGTTGAACCCTACAGGAATGAAAATTCGTAAAGATTACGTGCCAAAGGGTAAACAAAGCTCTCATCAACAGAACGGTGCGCTGGGCGGCAAGGTGATTACGACGTTGTGTCAAATCTGTGGCCAACAGATTAATGTCAACGAGATTTCGGAGCACGTTCGAATCGAACTGTTGGATCCAAGATGGAAGGAGAAGAAGCAAAAGACCGAACTGAACCGAAGCTCTTCAAACATGTTAACACTCGGTTCCGACGTCTCATCTTCACTTAGAGACTTGGCCAAATCACGATTGGATATCTTTGAGGAGAACGTGACGGAAGAAGAGAAGCAGAGACGAGAGGCAGAGCAGAAGAAGCTAAAGCAATTGGCAAAGGAGAAGTACACCTGGGATGGCCATCTTAACACGGGCGAAAGAGTGACGAATATTTACCAGACTGGGGCTAACCTGGATGAGCAAATCCAGGCTCTGCATCGATCGAAAGGCTTGACGGGAGAGTCGATACACTCCGGGCCCCAGATCGGCCCCTTAGCTGGCGCTATGCCTCCTCAGCCCCCCCCAGCGCAGCCCAATCCCGCGTTATTGCAACAACAACGAGCCTTGCAACTTCAGCAACAACAGATCGACCTACATATCCGTAATATTACTAGTGGTCTCACCAGCTCGGGTACCCCGATGCCGGCCACCTCAATCCCTTCTCAGCCTTCGTTTGCTGGCGGGGCAACACTCTCCGCCGCACCTCAACCGGTGTCATCTCGCCCGCCACCATTGATCGATCCTGGAAGAGCGGCGATGATAAGCGGTTCAATGCACTCTGGCGTACCACAGGTCCCACATGGGACGATGTCTGCCAACGGACTTGGCCCACCTTCAGAAGCGACGCCACCGATCACGATTACCTCGGCTACTGGAACTGCTGAGGATCCGAGTGCATCATCTGTTGGAGCCTCTCTCAATGGGTCGCCCAACTTTGCGGTCTCCGCCGGCCTGCCTGGACGGCCCAATGTGCCAGACTTTGGGGCCGGGATACCGGGCCCACAAGCAGGGGTCCAACCGGTAGCGGGAGTGACAGCGCCTACGTTGACTCCGATGGCCGCGCAACTGGCAATTGACAATATCACTAACCAAGTAAGTGGGGCGGGTGTGCATGGTCGGGCGGCGGAGGATGACGGCCCGGAGGGTCAACCCGGAGCCAAGAAGATTAAGCTCAGTCCAGCCACAGCAGCCGAGGATCCGTCTCAAGTCCCAGCCGCACCCGTGCCACTTGCTCCGCAACCTGTTGTCCCTCAACTGTTCACCGAGGAACAGTGGATCGAAATGCATCCTGAACCTATCTCCCTGCTCATCAAGCTGCCCGAATATCCTGATAAGCCCGAGTGGGGATGCGACGGGAGTGAGATCGTCTTGGAGGAACTTCCAATTACCTTATTGGTGGGCGTGTTGCGTGATAAATTATCGGTTGAGTTTCCCTTTTTTTTATTCTTAGAATAAGTATGGTTGATCTCTTAGATAATAGGTATTGATGATATTTTTGGTGTTTTTTTTTAGCATTTGAAGGGGATTCCTGTGGGCAGACAACAGATAAAATTGGCGAATAAGATCTTACCTAACCAGGTCACCTTGGCCTCCTTGAACTTCAAGAAGGGCGATAAGCTTAATTTGGCTATTAAGGAACAACGCAAAAAATGAGGTTTCATTATTTGTCTATCATGGCTTGCTCTTGTTACTTGGTTCATCTCTCGTGTTGGCTCTTCAGCTTTCTATAATGTTACTCTTTGCCCCCCCCCCCCTCTCTTGTTCTTAACCTCATCCACTGGTCTTCATATTTAGAGATGAGATTGATTCTATTTTGAGGTGTATTGGATTGTTGAGTTGTGGGGGGACAAGAAATTTGGAAGGAGGGGACAGCAGTGTGCAGTGAGTAGGCCATCTTTTGCGTACTTGACCGGCCATCTTAATAAACACCCTTGCTCAAGCCTCGCCAGAAAAAGATAAGAAAAAAAAAGAATCAGACAAACGACAGAATGACAACTACGTCGAACGCATCATCATCTCGGACACAGAATGCTCATCAGGAACACCACCACCGACCCGATAACCTCCCTTCTGTCTCTGGCGAGAACGTGTAAATGAACTTACCTTCCCAATCAAATCACCAAAATCACTAACCTCCAAATCTCTCTCTCCCTGTTCTAGGTTCCTATTTCTACCGAATTTGATAGGTGATTATTCCAGACAAAGGTCGCAAAATGAAACACAAAGGCATACCTCAGGCTGAAAAAAAGACGGGGTGTGTGTTGGGTGAGAGAAACCTAGGTTATACACGGATAGTCTTGGCGGCGGTATCGTTGCACTTCATGTCGTACCATCCCATCTATTGTACCATCGCATACATCATCTCGCAGCTTCTCGATGCCGTTGATGGCCAGGTGGCCCGCATGCTCGGCCAGACTAGTAAGTTCGGTGCCGTCTTGGATATGGTCACCGATCGGTAAGCTCCTCTTCTTCTTGAATCGTCAGTTCGCAAAAAAAAAAAAAAAAACGTCTGAGAGATATGATCCCCTCGTGCGTCCTACTGCAGGTGTACTACCAGCTGTCTTCTCTGCTTTTTAAGCTCCGTCTATCCCAAATGGGCCATCATGTTCCAATCTTTGATTGCGCTCGACTTTGCAAGTCATTACATTCACATGTATAGGTCCGTTACTTCCACTTCCCACCTCCAATCTCTCTATCTCTATCTCTCTCTCATTCACATCTCCTTCTCCCTGCATTTTCAGCTCCATGGTCGCTGGCTCAAAATCTCACAAAACCGTCTCCAAGAAGCAGAGTAGAATCTTGCATTCTTATTATACAAATTCTGTAAGTCATTCCTTTTTTTAAAAAAAGGAAAAAAGAAGTGATGTTGAATTGAATACACGCTCACTGCATGCATGGGCCCTCAAACAAACACACGAATGAAAGAATACATTATTCTTATTTTGCGCGGGAAACGAACTATTTTTTGTGTGTTTATATCTCGCGCATTGGTATGACCAGCCGCTACTAACAGGGAGATCGAACTACATGGGAACAACAACCCTGCCAACATTCCCATCATGGACATCAACAACAGCAACAACAACAACAATGACGAGAATAGCTCACTCGATCACCCTGCCTCAACTCATTGCCCTTCTTACCTTCCCCATCTGCGCCGGAAAACAAATCATTAATCTAGTCCAGTTTTGGAAGGCTAGCAAGAGTATCGTCGAGTCCGACTTGGAAGATCGATGGAAGGCTCGTCAGAAACAGGCCTAAAAAACCTCTCGTGTACATCTGTCTCTCTCTCTTAAAAAAGCCTTGTCGATTCAACATATTTGCTCGTTCATCTTCCTTGTGTCTTTGTGTTGATATTGTGTTTCTCTACCTTCGTCATTTTTGATCTCTTTCTATCTTTTTTTACCAGTTAATTTAATACTTTCCACTGAGAATTTGCTTCTTTATCTATTTATCCGTCTTATATATGAAAGCCCTCCCCCCCCTTTTCACTTACCTTCTTTTTTGTTGAATCGTATGATGTATTTCAAGCTCCCTCATCTCTGCCCCCCAGTACTTGACTCAAGCTCCACCCTGCATCTTTCTATCCAAAATCACACAACATAGACATACATTATAGCTTACATACAAGCACTCATATGTTTGGGAAAGGCTTGCTCCTGTTGCTTCTCTCCTTTTTGGGGATCTTGAATCTTCACCATCACTGCACCTTGGGAGTGAGTGTCATTGTGTACGTAAATAGATGTGTAAGGTGAGCTCTTGAGATCAGGGTTTAGGACTTGAGGTTCTTCCATCTGGTTGCTTTCTCTCTTACAGACACTCACAGGATCCGGCTTGTTGGGCCACACAGATGCCTTTGGAACAGATTGAACACAGGGCAATCATGTCAACACTATGAAGCAGACAGTGCACATGCACATGTTATCAGTCTCTATCTGCTATGATTAAATCATCATTTATTCAAGTTTTCTCCATTATTCCATCAATATCACATCTTAGCCACCTCTAAAAGTATGTAAATACATCCTTCAGATGCTTCTTTTTTTACATTGGTGAAATATTATATTTCTGTTGCTATGCTTAAGTGCTAATGATACCAATCTTAAAGAATAATAATAATAGAGGGGAAGGAATTTTTACCTAGATTCAGAGGGGGATCAACAGGGGAATATTCATGGTACTTGGATACATATCAATTAGTGCCATAAAAAGTACCATTGGAATCTTTATCAGCACAGTACCCAAGTCTCTCCCCTGGTGGATCTAAGTGATACTCTTGGGTGGCTAACAGACAATGGATAACTGACAAGAATGAGCTGTGTGGGGGTGCTTGCAGGCTCATTGACAGTACCCTCCATGAAAATGCATCCAGGAATACCTGGGGGCCCCATGTGAGAATATGCCCTTCCTGGAAATCACAGCCCACACCCCTCTTGAGTCTCCCCCAGTTCTTGGACTGAAATAGACACACCCACCGCAATCAAAATCAACTCAAAAGTCCCTCTCAAGGTTTTATATTTCTACACCTTGAAGCCAATCCAATAAGAGTAATGAATCAATTTTTCCTTTTCATTTTTTATTTCCCTTGGAAAATCCTCAATATAACATATTGGTACATAGCTGCAACAAGATATTTCAATAAAAAAAAGGATTAAACAGCCTGGGTCAGATTGGGATGTTTGATACCACTCTTAGCACCTGTAAACAGTTCATGTTCATCTTTTTTATATCCATAATATTGCACCATTTCAGAATGATCAGAATACTTGAAAAATAAGTCAACAATTGATTAAAAGTGGGTTCAACATGGTCTTAGAGTAACCAAAATGTGTCAACCAAGCTAATGCACCACAGCTCAGGGAATTATTGAAGAGCTGGAGCAGGCATAGTGTCAATGTGATGTGGAAAGATGAGAGTGCATCAATGCTGTGAGAAGCCTGATCACATAAAGAAGCAATCAGCCAAATTCAAGAAGAAGAGAGAGGAAAAGAAACATCGGGGATAGAATAAATGAGATGTGGAAAAGGAATCCTAGTTCCACTATGGCTGCCCCAGGTATATACTACACCACAGTTTAAGTCCATGATTGTTTTGTAGCATGCAAAAAATCATAAAACACACCAAATAAATCCAACCAATTCTTTCCAGAAAATCAAAACAAACGAGTGACACTACAGTGGATTGTTTCATTCAAGGATCATTGTGTCAGAGATATCTCCAAATATGTATTGAAGATTAAACCTAAGCAAAGGACTGATTTTGGATATAAGTGTCTTTGTGAATTATGTGTGAGGATATTCTCTGAACTTATTGTGAGTGGTACTTGAGCTTCAAAATCAGTTGATATAGTAAGTTTAATCCAAGTAATCTCAAGTTGGCAGATGATTTTTGTTATATACAGTCAAGAAGGAGGATTTTATAAGCAGGGATGGATAACATTACAGCTTATTTGCAATACAGGAGAGTCAAGTGTGATGGGTAGTAGACAGAAAATATTTTTTGCAAATTGCTCTGGGAGTTGAAACTGAGATGAGCCTCACTGAAATGTAGACCACTGTATTTTGTGAAACTCTGAATAGAATCATGTGTCCTGTGGGAATCAAACCCATGTCTCTTATGTCCATGTCAAGTGTACTTAACCACTGTACTAAGGATACTTGTGGATGAATGACGGTGGCTGGGTCAATGAATGCAAGTGTGTCTATGAAATACCAGTTGGTGAATGCCAGTGATTTGACAGGTGATAATGTCATAGACACCAGCAGTTATGATATCACCTAGAGAAGCAGAAAACATATTTCCCATCTTGAACTGGTCTTCATAATGTGTTTGAAGGGGAGGATTTCTTTGTCCAAGATAGAAAGAGACAAAAAAAAGGGGGAATCAAGATTACTGGGACCCTGCCCAACAATTAGTTTCATCTTAAAACTTTTCGAATTAATCAAGTTTCATTCATGATGTGCTCCAGAAGTGCATGAGTACATTGATTGAATTAAAAAAAAAAGATGGCTAAATTAAATTAAAGATAATTAGAAGTGCAAAGATAATGGCGACCTAGCTAGGATACGGATATATATTGAACAGGCTCGCCCTCTGAATTTCTTTTGTGGTGCATGGGTCTCGTCCAGCTGGTGATGGACTGCAGGGTTATATATATATATATATATATATATATGTTCAAAGTCGGAATTGTTTTATGTTTTGGGTTAGGAGGAAATGTGAATGGAGAGTTATGTATAGGTCCTTTGGAACTGGCCAGGGTGCTAGCAGCTTGAGGCTCTGAAAAAGAAGGAATGTACGCAAATGGAATTTTCTTGTGATCGGCCGGCAAGGGGGATTAATTAGTCATAGTCTTGACGAACCCCTGCCTGAATAAAATTGAAAATGATTGACGGGATATTACTCCCCACGGGAAAGAGACCCGATTAAAGCAAGTTATCCCAATCGTTTCGACTTACACCTTGCCTGATGCGATGGGCTGCCCTCTTTGAACCTTGGAGATTGGAGGTTTTTCGATGAACCACTCCGTTTTTTTATTTTATTTTTTTATTTATTTTTTTTTCAGCCGTGGTCTTCATGAGTTGGTCTGATGTAATGGCTGAGGTGAGTTTGGCTTATTATCTACTAAATCCGTGATCCAAATCGCTGTTGACCATAACCGTCGCGTCGAAGCAGAGGATGATGTCATCGATGACGATCCCCTCTCTTCACCCTTCTTCACCCTCTGAATCTTCTGCTCATACATTCTTCCCCTCAGAGTCCCCTTCGTTGTTTCCCCCTCTTCCTACTGGAAATAAAAAGTTACTACTCTAGACTCCCTTCCCTAAACTCCAGCAGCTGTTACACTCCAACATCCTCCTCCCAATTTATAAAACAAACCAAAAAAAAAAAGAAAAAGAAATATGTCAAACGCTATCTCTTCACCATCCGCCCTCTTCACCACTCAGGCCTACTCGACCCACATCCAACTCCTCTCCATCGCCCGGCTAGGACTTGGTCTGGGTGCATTCATCGCTCCCGCCCTGTTTACCCAAAAGTTAGAATCACTTGCTTTCTTTCCCGCTTTACCAAACACACCCGTTTTAATCACACTCGCTCCTCTGTTTCCAGTGTCTTTGGTTTCACTAAAACTCGTAGTGTCAATGACAGCAACAGCTCGAACCCTTCCTCCGGTAGTCCAGAGGAGCTCTCCATTGCTGTTCGGTGAGCTTGCTCTCCTTCTTGCCACCATCAATCATACTGCTCCACAAACTAACCCAAGTTCTTCCTAGTCTCTTTGGTGCGCGTGATATCGGCCTCGGACTACTTCTGCGTGACTCAGCATCCGCCGTCGTTGAAAGAGGTCTTCAAATGGGCTGCTTGGCGGACCTCTTGAGCATCTGCGGTGCTGGTTTCGGCTACATGGATGTACGTAGATCCACTCGTTTGCTTGTTTTCACTAAAATTATGCAATGTCGTATGACCAAGCCATTTTCGAAAAAAAAAAAAAAACTAACATAAATCAAATCCTTTCAGGGAACTTTGAGTCAAGAAGTGGCCACCGGGGTGGGTCTCGTCGGCTTAGTGCTGGCCGGCTTTCAAGCCTATATCTTGAACAAATAGCCTCACTCAATCTGGGGTTATCGGGCATTGGTTCTTCTATTCCTCAACACGTGTAGCTTGGGAAAAAAAGAAAAAAAAGAAAACTTGATCATTAATAGTGTCTTCTGCTGATTTCTTCTGCGCCCACGGAATCAGTATATTATATCATTTTTTGAATTCCCTGGTGGTACATCATGATGGACAACCATGACCACGTCAATTCACTGTTTTGAGTTCACAATGAGGTCGACCGACAGATCTGCTCTCTATCCTCACACATTCTCCGAAATGCCAGCACATTCTGGGAGTTTCCTAAACCTGGAAGCGATGCTGGAAGGATGAGACCAAGATATTTGTTGGAATCTTAGCTCCAATTATCTGCTACTTTCTAAAGCATAATCAGCAAGCTTAAATACTTCACACCACTCCCTTTGTCTTCTGTGACGTCATTCTATGCGTGAAATGATATGTGACATGCCTTGCCGCAAGAGTACAGCTCATTTTGAAAATGATACAGACCGTTCGGTGCACGGTCAATATCTTGCAAATATCATGCCGGTCCCTACAAAACCCCGGATATTTGTGAAATAAAGTTTTTGGGAATCTTCAGATACTGACCAAGATAGTTTGAGCGTTCGGAAGCTCCAATCTCTTGAAAATCTCTCAGAAACTCGATTCCAATCCCAAGCCAAGAGAATCCCGAGTGAGATACAGGTATTTTGCATGAGCTCCCGGCTACTGGGCTGCGTTGAGGGATCAATTAGGTTTGAAGCCTGAATATAGTGATATTGGTAAACCCTAACCTAGTGTGTCATCTAGTTTTCCTTCTGTTGTATTTTCATCACTCTTTTATTGGGCGAGCTAGGCAAGTGTACTTTAAACAGCGAAGGCTGTGAGTTAGATGAACAGTCCTTATGACTGGTTGAAGAAAACACGCGAGCACACCTTGAGAAAGAAGAGTGAGAATACATGAGCACATAATGAATTGAAAAAGATGAGTGAGACCAATGATGGAAGAATATCAGGCATACCTGGAACCGTGAAGTGAGGGTGTAGCGGATGTTAGATTGATTGACGAGAATGGAGAAGAAATAAAAACAGAGTTGAGAATGAGAAGAAATACAACTGGGACAGGAAGTTGGATTACGTGATCAGACCAACTAAGTTTGTGACTCTCATCAGATTGAGTTCAAACCTAACACCACGATTCATGGTACCGACCGTGAGAGGACTTCTTAGGTTCAATATAAAGGTGTTGGCTGCTTCAGTGTACGTGATGTGCGAGTTGTTGATCCCCATGTACACATAGACTTTGTTGATGACAGCCTGTCAAAAGGTGGTGATTGTGGTCATGCGGCATGCTTCATTGTAAATAGCATCCGGCTGAGCATTGAGATCAGGTGCCCAGACTCGCATACCCAGCTTGGCCATGGTGGCCCACATGTACTCATTAAAGACTTGAGAGATGTGGACGACACCTTTTCTGAGCTTGATTTGACCAACCTTGGCATCTCAGAGCATTTGGATCTCCTGTGCGGCAATGAGAGTGTCTTCAATTTGTGCCGTGTCTGTAAATTGCTGGTTAAACTCTTCAAGAAGAGCTGGGTCTGGAGGAGTCAGGATTGAATGCTCAGTTAACATCCCTCACATGAGCTTGATATGTATGTAGAAGGCTTCCTAAAGATTTCTTTCCGGAGTCAGTCAATGAAAGATTACCATGAAAGAAAATAAATAAATAATCTCACTTTTGTACGTTCAAAGCCAGCAGGCTGCTTGCTGCAAAGCATTTGCAAAGGGCTCATTTTGTTGGAGCTAGACCCCAAAGCAGTAGGTGTACTGGATCTTGCACGCTTTAGGTGGAGTTTTTGGTGTGGGCTTTGGATTCGAAGTTTTCTTGATGGGCTTGGCTGGTGGGTTTCAACGGTGGTTTGTTTGGCTTGGGGTTGGGATCTGATTGACGGCTTCCATCACCACCATTTGCAAGTTTCAGCTCGAGTTGAGCGATCTTTTCAAGCATTTGCTGCATAACATTGTCACGTGCAGCAAGAGCTCCAAGGATATCATTATTAGAATTAGAGGCTGGGAAAGACATGATGAGTCGGTGTGGTGTGTATGGTTGCAGATGGATTCAGGTATGATAATGCTAATAGGGTGGATAGTTGCTTATAAAGTATAGCCTTAATTGTGACACCTCCCAACTATGTATCCTCTGTGAAACTCAACTGCTGCGCAAATCTTCCAGGTTGTAAACCCTAATCATCATCTGAAAAACCCAAATCTCATTCACTGATTGATCTCGCTCACCACTCCACTTCTTTCTTCTTCTCCTCATGACTCGCTCACATTCACTTCCATCTCAAAAAAAAATTAACTTTCATCTCAAGACATCATCTTCCTTAATACCCGCTCTCGCTCAAACTGGACGGACTTGCCTAAATCTAATTTCTTTTTCGTTTCCCAAGTTCTGTCTTTCAAGCAATATATTCTTAAGCTTGTCACTTTGTGAGCAAAAATAGACGGGAGCAGCACTTTATAGACATGAACTCTGAAAGAATTTGGGGCGAGGCAAAGCCGGGCACAACTATGAAGCACACAGCCACGATACCTTTCTATCGCTTTTGCCACCCATGTGAGGCTATCAACATAGTGTACCAGATATGTAGTCACACAAACTGGGGGGAAATGAGATGCTTACAGAATGCGAACCGATGATCGGTCGGTGCATCGGATGATCCAAGATATCCATTACTGATGAGTCATTACAGCCAATCAAACAAGAGCATAGAGTCTAGTAAACATGACACAGAAGACAAAGAGCGCAAACAAAAGCAGTAGACCACAGCCATGTAGCGCGTACAAGCTTCCGGAGAGATCAAGATCCACAAACGCGAGTTTTACAGAAAAGAAAGTTTTGTTTCTCTTGTTCTTTCTGGTTACCGTGAAAAGATGACAGAGGCAAAGGATGGAGGCGGGCAAGATGGGGAATAATGCTGGTGCATCATGTTCTATTCTTGGTCCTCGCATTCCGCGTCGATTTCCATTTCGTCATCCATCTGTCTCATGGAAGTTGATCCCTCTTTGGTGCTACCTTCTTCTTCTTCTTCTTCCTCCTCTTCCTCTTCCTCCCCCTCATCGTCCTCTACTTCCTCTTCTTCTTCGGCTCCCTCTAACTCGACTCTGCCCTCGGGGCGAGGCAGGGGCCCATTGCCATTTGCAAGTGGCTTGGCAGCGGACGGATGAGGGCGTAGGCTTGGGAGCACGGCAGTGGGCCCCTGGTTGGAATGAGCATGTTCGGAGGGGTGGCGGTGGTGGTGATGGTGGTGGTGATGGTGATGTGGGGACGGATAGCGGTTGTGGTGGTGGTGAGCGGAGACGGGCATGGATCGAGGGCCGAGCTGGTGGTGTGGGAAATGGTTATTGGCGGCGGTGGGACTGTTGGAGGCCGAAGAGAATCGGGTGTTGGCCGTTGGATCGGCAGACATGGGTGC
Source organism: Puccinia sorghi (assembly GCA_001263375.1). Taxonomy (NCBI): domain Eukaryota; kingdom Fungi; phylum Basidiomycota; class Pucciniomycetes; order Pucciniales; family Pucciniaceae; genus Puccinia; species Puccinia sorghi. Next base: position 25,929 of record LAVV01015381.1, read on the forward strand.
CAGTTGATGGGCGTTGATAGACATCCTGGGGTTGTGTGATGAGGCCTGAGTATGGATGGGCAAATTTTGAGGATATTGGCTGTGAGGGATCGGCGGTGGGGGGCCATGATGAGAGGCATTATGATTTGAATTTAGCAATCCGGTGATGCCGTTGATGGAGACGGGTTCTGTTGACCTGCTGAAGTTTCGATTGGGTACTGGGGCATGATGATTTGAGGAGCCTGTGGCATCATTATTATTATAGGGCCTGTTAGGAGGTTGAATGCTTTGAGGATGATATCCGTTATGGGGTGATGGGATTGAGGGTGAGGGGTTGGGGTTTGAAGCTAATGTAAGGGAAGGATTGGAGTGAGATGCTGGCTGAGCTTGAGTGGGGACCGTCAATTCTGCAGCTTTGGCCGCGTTGGCGGTGATGGTTGCCAATGCTTCATAGAGCACACTGGAGGAGAATGAGAAGTTAATTATAATTAGATGGAATGATGATTTGGGGAGGCCAGGAATGACTCACGATCGCTCGATCCTCAAGCGCGAAACGTTTTTCTTGGATTGAAGAATTTTCAACTGAGTGTTTTGATTCTCCTGAAGGGATGAAGAAGTGAGCTGTTACTGATTGTTCCGGAGAAGGCTGTTGTGATACAAGAGTCGGCTGGAAGGATGATGAGTTGTTGAAAGCGAGAGAACTTACCCGTTCGATCTCCCGTATCTTAGCTCGCAGTTCGAGACACTTTGTACCGTAGCGATGCTCGTCGGCTAAGGAGGGTAAGGGGTTTGAATACGCCTTTGACTTTGGCATTCCGACTGGGGTAGAGAGATGGATGGAGTGACAGTTGGAAGAATTCAGTCAGTAGGAGTTGAAGTTGGTTGGCAGTGGATGTGATTTCGGGTAGAAGTTGGCTGTCACAATAGTCCCTCAGCACGACTGACTGCGCGGGCGGTACCTGCCACAAAATAAAATATCAACCTTCATCGAAGGAAAACATGCCCTGTGCCCCACTTCATCATCTGATCATCACATCTGAGTCAAACCATGCCCTCATGTGGACAAGGTCCACAACAGTAAAATCATAATCATCAGAGAGAGAGAGAAAAGTATTGATTGGTGGAGCTGGTCTGCGTTTGCAGTCTGACTTTCTAGCCAGTAGCTGACTCGACGGGCGGATATGAGCCGATGATGCGACTTGGGCCGAACAAAAGCAGAGATACTAGCAGTAGTTCACAAATTGACAAATATTCGTTGATACAAAATTGAAAGACTGACCATCATACCTTCTTCTCCTCCCACTTCGTGCCCGCGGACTCTCAGATTCCGTATTATCGCTCGGTAACATTATGCTGCGACCAAGAGAATAATTCCCCCCCGAAATTCTACTTGCGGGAGGCTCAGATTGGCCGGGGGGATCTAAAACTTCCAGTTCTGCAAGGATATCGGAAAACTATGAATGTGACGGGCTGGATATTATAGATCAGTGGAAGAGGCTACACACAAATCAAGATACTTATAATCTGCTTCAGATGCTGATATTTCTCATGGGATCCACTTGTAAATTGCCAGCGCTTCCATCTCATTCCATAATTTCTCAGTGCTCATGCTCATTGTCTTCACTTTCTTTTTTTATTTCGCTATCTTTTATATTTACTTATTCCCCCTCCTCAATTTTTTTTATTCCGCCGGCTTGATAACCGTTCTTTTTCTCTTCATCGTTAAGGAAGATCTTGCTTTTAATGTGCAATTTGGGTGATGGCGATGAAGCGTAGTAATATAAATTGTAGACCGCGAAAGTGCGCGACTGCATGCATGTGTTGAAGCTGCCGGCGTCTAACCGGCCGCATGTTGGCTCCATGGGATAGCCACCCCCGGCCTTCACCAGCGACGAAGTTTCGGAGTTTTGGGAACCGGGGGGCGGTTCCGCAGGCACTCGAAACTTTCCAATCAACATCTCCGATCAACGGAAGTGGGCTGCGAATGCGCTCGAGGGCCGCTGGATTAAATACTCACTCTGAATCCCTGCTCGCGACTCATTCGTGAGATTGATGAGATCAGAGGGAAGACACTCACTTGAATTGAACACACCATGCACCATACATATCTCCACATTAATTATAATGGTTCCATCTGAGATACAAGGTGATGTCTCCGAGTAAGGCGTAGAAGGAATCACTGCTCCGCAAACTACTCATCGCCGGGCCCGTATATAATTTATACCAGGGCTACAATTCTGCATTCTTCAAAGATCATTACTGTTATTATTACACCTCTGACACCACACCACATTCCGGAAATGGGCTTTCCTCTACAGTTTTTTTTTCTGAAAACAACAGATGTAATACCACCCCAAAAAAGGGAGGCAATGTGTGCAGATTGCCATGCTGTAATCAGTGTATAACACAACAATAACTCCACTGCTACATCCAAGAAACTACCCTCAAACATGGGTTATACACATTTGTAACCTCTGCCTCTGAAGCCCCATGACAAACGCCATTGCTTGTAGTTTTGTGGATGTAACAACAGGTTTATAACTGAGTTACACTATTGTAAGAATGGAGTTAATAATGAGTAATTGCTAGGTAAGAGCAATGTTTCTATCAAGGCAACATACAATCATTTCTTCCCCTTTTGGGATGGTGTAAGGCCCCAACCACTACTATTTTTGTCCTCCACCTGATCACTTTTACCACTCACCCTCAAATAGCACAGCAACACATTGCCTTTTCAATCACCATTTCTGTAGCAACTGTTTTTATTGGCTTTCTCAATTAACCCAACCGGAGAGTTCACTCCTGATTAGTTGACTTCCCCATTTCTCCTTAAAACCAAAAACACTATTTTTTATTGGCATATTTCTGACCATATCACACTTCTATTTATCTTACTTCCCTTTTCTGTGGTCATCATTCTTGCCCTTTGCAGTGAAGAGTTTTTGATTGATTACTAAAACCAGAACCAGAACTAGAATGGAGAGAACAAAATTAGAAAGGAAATGAAGAACAAGGATGATAGGATAGAGAACAATGTCGTACCCTTGAATGATAACAAATGATATCAAGACAGACAGTTGGTAATAAGGGAAGACAGGAAGACAAGCA
>LAVV01015414.1:17449-29644 GCA_001263375.1 Puccinia sorghi
TTTAAAATAAAGAATTTATTCTTTATTTTAAACCATCTTTTAAAATAAAGAATTTATTCTTCATTTTAATCCTACCTTTGTGTTATAAACACTACCCTACTCCTTCGACAAACTTTTGATCACCCTGTGTAGCTAAAAAAATATATTCTTGGCATCACAGCGGCTGACAACAACTAAGTGCATAATTCTCACTTGTTTAGTAGCATAGAGGCTGACAGGGGTCTTGACAAGTCAATAGCAAGTAACAACTGGAACAGAGTCACAGTACTGTTCAAGACTTTCAGAGGAGCAGTCAGAATATGCCAGAGTAGATGAGAATAGTGTAGGCAATGGTGGATGTGTGAGACTTCTCCTTTTATGTGGCTAGCAGGACACAAGGAATCTAGTGAAGACTGATAAAAATTGAGAAAGAATGTTTTTGATGGTTTTGTTTTTATTGAGGATGACAGAACTCAAAGTATTAAGACTGGATCAAGCGTAGAAAATCTACAACTCCTCCTACTCAAAATAAAATGAGGAAGGTCTGACTAGAATGAATCTAAGTCAGTCCAATTTCTTAAGCCTAAAGAAATAGGCTAAGGGTCTTTAAAGGAAAACCTATGTGATTTGCTTTAACAAAGATCACAGAAAACCAGGTAATGATGAAGAGGGGAGGGAAACTGAAGGCTCAGAGCCAGATAGAGACAAAGAAAATCATTTCTATATGAACCAGATAGAAAGAGGAATGAATAGAAAGGAGACTCACTGTTATCTTATTCCTGTCACTGGGTGAATAAAATAGAGTGGAGGTCCTTGGATGCTAGTGATGTACCTGTTGGAGGGTCCTATTTGGGTCCTATTTCTGAGTGGTTGCATTTCAAAGTGTGGAAATGGGAATAAGATTGACAGAGGCTGAGATACCCCTGGGTTCCTCTGTGAAAATTTTCATCTGTAAAAGAAGAATAAGGAATTTTTGAACAATTGTCCTGTATCTGGATACTTAGAGGATTTTGGGAGAGTTAGAAATTAATATATGCATTCTCCTGGTGTGCGCGCGTAAAAATCAAGTATATTTAACTTTGGAAATTAATATCAACACAATTCTTACTCAACATTGAGGTAAGGGTAGGAAAGAAGGGCCAATGGTGGACGTGGGTAAGAATTTGAGGATATTAAAGTAAAAAAAAATTATGATGAAGCTTTTTGGGAAGTACATAGTTGGTATATACTGTCTCTAAGGCTGAAACTGGATAACTCTTAAATAATTTCAAAACTTCAACAAACACCAAAAAATAAAGACAGGCCTCATGCCTTATAATTAATTCATCAGTAAAGTGATTCTCAAGAATTCTCTAGTCAATCCTCTGTCTAACGCTTCAAATTTCTAATCAATTAAGAACAATCTGATTGATTAATCCCTTCCTAAAGAATTCCTCTCTCCTGCTCAGTGCATTGCTTCTCCTAGTGATGTTTGTTGTATTTGATTCTCATTTCTTGCTCTTCTTTCTTTTTTGATCTCTAGTTGCTGAATTTTGTTTTCCTTTATTCTATTTTCCTTTCTCTTTTCTCATCTCCATAGACTGCTCTAAATAATCTCAAAACTTCTAGCCACCGCTCTCAATAGTCTTTGGTTTATTTTCGTTTCTCATTTATCCTGGTATGATCTCCATACTCTCAATTCTTCTTCTTCTATTTATCATATTTTGTGTGGCATGGCTTTTTATAAAATGAAGTGTGAAACATTTTGTGGTATCCTTAAATTTTTAAAAATTATTATTATTTTTCTTTTTTCTTTCTATAAGTTTCTCTCTTCTTTTTATCATTTTCTATTTTCTTTCTATCATTTTCTCTATTTATCATACTGCAGGCCATGAATGAAAAAATATGATTGAAGAAATGATTCCTAAGGCTCAATTGAACTCCTGGTCACCTTGGACAGCAAACTCCCAAGGCCCTTGAATGAGAAGTTCCTTGGCCACTGTCAGTTCATATCACAAATCAACCACTATCATTCAAATAACACACTTGTTACAAAACCCAGTACAGTACACACATATTTCACAACCAACACAACACATACAACATCCAAAAATAACCCAATAAACTCAATACCATATACATGTACACATGCACATAGGTTCATGCTGGCTAGATGAGTGGATTATCCAAGATCTGAACTGATGTAGTGTGTTTGGTCTAAGCGCATGACTCATGCAGTATAATTTAGTTGATCTTTATGACAGATTGTGAAAGGACATGATCTGATGGCTGTGTATGTCAGTTCAGTTTTGTTGGTACCAGTGTGTTTCAAGGCTTTTCCACATCACCAAAAATACCTCATTCTGGCTGAAATTCCTTAATTCTTTGCATCTAAGCCAGCCAAAATCCCTCATTCTTGTCTATAGAAGCCTCTACTTTTTTCATTTCCCCATTCATCACCAGATTTTCCCCTCATAGTTTACACATAGTCTAGTAGTCATTATCCCCTATAAAACTACCTTTTTGGTCACTATCACTGCAAAAAACAACTTGCTCAACTGCCTGCAGTTGACATGCAGCGCTCCAGCCAAGCTGCCATCCAAACTCCACATGTTTGCATATGTATATTTTTTTGGCACAGTCACTGTGCAGTATGCACAGTGACTGTGCATCAAAGCTTGGTTGANAGATACCAGATTCTGTGTGCTCCCCCCACCACAATGGTAATGTAAAGCTTGTGTGTGGTGTTCTGCCTCCAATGCTGTTAGGAAGTCTCACATGGATGTGTTACCTTTCCAAGTTCAAGGTGCAGCTTTGACACTAAGCTAGGCTAATAAAATATTGCACAAGTGAAAAGAATGGTGTGTACTGTGGGACTCGAACCCACAAGCTCAGCATTCACCACAAATCATACAGTACTGACATCATTTTCAACCCGCTAGACAAAGCACAGGTACATAGTTGATATTATGACAACTCCTCCAAGGCCCCCGTTAGACAAAGCACAGGTACATGGTTAATCTTCTTGTCAACTGCTCCAAGGCCAAAGCCTCAAATTTAAATTTCCCTGTTTGGGACTTCAGCTGGTTTCTGACCAAGGGGTATGGGTGTCTACTTTTATCCATGCGATGACAAGATTGAACACGCGTCTACACAGTTGTCAGAAATAATTTTTCTGTTTCCATCCGCTTACGTTACTCATGGGATTTATTTTGTATCCATAGTCGCACTGGCATTGTAACTATCCAAATTTTCAAAACCTAAGTATTTTATTTCCCCCGCACCCTGCCTCATGCCCCTGTTGTTTGATCAACCTGCGGCGGCTGTCTCGTTCTTGTCACATCAGTGCTCATGTCAAGATGAAACCATGAAAGGTCTAGGTAGATGATCAGAGGCGCTTCCTGTGGTCGTCACGAGTGACTTTGGTGTTTCACCAGAGCTTGACTTGAAGGGGGATTGGGCGAGAAAAGGCAAAGCATGTAGGGCTGCACCACTGTGATTGCGTGAGCAAGGGTGTAAGTTAAGTTACAACATTAAGAGGTGATGGTGGTGAATATAAAGAGATGAAGCTAATGGGATCCACGCAGTGGCCCGTCGTATGATAATCGGCTGCTGCATATGCCCTACGCGACTATTCCACCTGCAAATAGTAATAGGGTGTTAGTGAGTGCGCCGCCGCAAATGATAGTTGCAGAGGGATCGGAAGGTGGCTAACCGTAAGAGTAAGTGCCGTAGGGGTAGGCGCCATAGGGGTAAGCGCCGTAGGGGTAGGAGCCGTAGGAGTAGGCGCCATAAGGGTACCCACCGTAGGGGTAACCGCCCCACGGACCAAATAGCTTGGCGCTGGCGCTGGTTTGGGTCTGGGCGCCGACTTGGGGAGCGGCAGCCGTTGCCGAGGTGGCGTGAGCGGCCCTGCAATAAAGTACGCAGTCAGTGATCCACAATGGCGTACGAGGGCGACCCCGAGGACAAGCAAAGAGGCTCACCCAGCGTTGGCATTGGCCTCAATGGGGGAAGCAATGGTACCTAAGAGACAAAGCATGGAAGAGGAGATGTCACTGCCGTAGTAGTAGCCATCGCAGATGCCCTGGGAGACTTACCGGCGGCAAGAGCAAGGGCAGCGAAAAACAAGGTAGCAATCATCTTGAGATTAAAGGTGATTAAGTGATTAAACTTGGGATCGGGGATTAGAAAAACAAAAAACAAAAAACAAAAAAAGGGTTGGGTTGAAAGTTGTAATTGATTGGTGAGATGAGGAAAGAGACCGACTGTGGCAACTGGATGTCATTTATGTAGACGAATGTTTCTTGCTAGCCACAGTTTTCAACGGGGGCAGACGCCCACCACACAAGATCGCACTACAAGGTGCAAGAGAGTAGGAAACCCGAGGCCAACATCTCACGAGCAAAAGAGCAAAGATCGTCCGAGTTGACTGAGCCTCTCCCTTTCAGGATTAGCCGAGAAAAGACTACGCGACGCTCATTCTAAGACCACACTCACATCTGCACGAGAGGCGAGCCCGAGCCCATGGGATCGCCATGAGCCTGAGCCGAGCCGCGAGCCTGCTTGAGCCAATGTAGCTAGAAAGAGTGCTTGGCCTGCACTTGCACCGGGGCTGTGTGAATATGAGAGCGGCGCGTAAACCCGACCAAGCTGACCACCTCGGGTTGCTCAAGTTGTGGGCCAAGCCTTGGATTCAAGAGCCTGTTTGCAGAGAAAGCAATCACCCGACAGAGTTGATCTTGCTGATATGGGTCAGAGTACATTTTCAGTGTTTCGTTGATGAGACATGCAGACACGCAGATTGACAGAACTTCGGACCTCGCCTAGTGCTAACACAGACATTGATCCAGAGAGACAGACGCTAACCAAGAGTCGTGCACCCACATTCTTTTTTTTTTTTTGGGGGGGGGGGGGTTTTTTTGATGGACAGGAAGCCGTGATATCGGTGACATTTATTTCACTCATCTCTCAGATGCACTGGGAAAACCAGGCATCCATCCCCTAGTCAAGATCACTGCGGCCTTACAAACGCTTGTGTATGGTGCCGCCACCGATTGCAATGATGAATATCTCCAGCTGTCAGAAAGAATGCATGGATAGGTTCTGAGATGCCATGGTGTTGATTTACCCTGTAGTCTACCTTTGTTACCCCACAATCGCGGACTTGGAACAGCTCCTCAGCATTGGCGCCAAGTCAGGCTGAAAGTGGAGTCAGACCCCAAAAAATGTGCCCAAACCCAACCGCATCTTTAGGCGGGTCGGGGCTCATAATGAAATTTAGGGTCCGTACCACAAAGCCCAAGAAATTGATTCTCGCGCGAGTTTTGATTTTTTTTCGCAAGAATCAATTTTCTCCCAGAATCACGTACCGTGAAGCCCAGTTTCTTCACATTGACTGGACTTGATTACGTCAGGAAATATAGCATTTCAAGAAACAGGGTTTGGCCTGTTTCTCAAAAATTTGAAATCATTCTTTGCACCTATCAGATCATGGATTTCACTATAGATCCTTCAATATTGTTTCAATTTCAACTCTTTCATTCATCATTCTTGTCCCTTGGCTACCTACTTCTTGATCTCACCGACATTATAACAAAAAAAAAGAAGTCTGTTGTGTGTTTTCTGTTATCTCAGTCTTGTAGTCATGAACCCTGAACTTGAATCTGATCCACCAACTTATCTCAGTAAATTGTTTCTTCTTTTGTGATTTCTTTCAACTGATTAAAAAGAATTAACACCTCTTTGTATTTTTGATGTATTTTGTTTTGCTTATCAAGCTTATCTGAATCTGATTAAAATAAAAAATCTTATCTAGTCTAACTTGTCTGAACTCAAAAGCTCCTCTCAGTTGTTCTTTATTCAAATTTATTTATTTTTATTCAATTCTTTCTCAACCACATTTTTACCTGCTTGTACATAGACTATATATTTAGGCTAGTCACAAGCAATCTCATCACTGGTTCTCCACCTTCTGATTGAAAGAATCAAAAAAGCTAAGGTTTGATTGCGCAGTCAGATGGATGCTAAGGATACAAGTTGATGTGATGTCTAGCAATAAGAAAGAGGCAGTATAGGTCTTACCTAAGGGCTAGGAGACACTTAGGGATGGATAAGGAAGTAGTGAAACAAGGAGTGTAGTACATGAAAAGTATGCAAAGAGGAAGATGAAGGATTAGTAAAGAAATCGACAGGCTCTTTCACTACAAAAAAAACTTGCTCAACTCTGCAGTTGACATTCAGCAAGCTCCAGCCCAGCTCCACGTGTTTGCATATGTAGCTTTTTTGGCGCAGTCACTGTGCAGTATGCACAGTGAGTGTGCAGTATGCACAGTGAGTGTGCAGTATGCACAGTGACTGTGCATCAAAGCTTGGTTGAATCAATTTTGGAGAATGGTTGGAGTAACAACAGAAGCTTCCTGGGACATTCTGCATTTCAACTGCAGGCAGTTGAGCAAGTTTTTTTAGTTGCAGTGTATAGTATTATTAGTCACTAAATATTATATTTTTACAATTACATACACCCTTAGATAAATTATTGAAACTCTCATACCATTGTTATGAGCCATAGCAAAGACTTTATATGTACAGAGCCTATCATGTACATACATGTTGCGGACATCACACTTATAGTCTGAAAGGAGGGAGATCCAATTATATCCCTGATCCTGAAATCAACTAAACTCAAACCCAGAACCCCAGAACCCATAAACCCCAGATCTCTTTTCCTCTCATCAGAACAAACCTTAACAAAAATCAAAAATGCCTTTTATAAATCTTTTCTAAGGCCCTTGTTTTAAGCCCTGGTCAATAAATTGGTCTAAAAGGTTCCTTTATCATTAGGCTATTTCAACTTTCAAACCCAGACCCTTTCTCAATTCATAACCCCCATCACTAGGAACTTTTCTCAATACCTGGTTGACGCACTTTCTCCCAAATCTCATGTCTCATTACCAATTAATAATCATCACCCATCATCACTCTCCATCACTCACAATCACACATATCTCATAAAAACAGTGGATCAGTTAAACTAACAGTAGCATTTGTGTTATATTTTTTAATCTACACTCCTCAAAGATTACTGTTAGTTTCAAACTCTGGCAAACCAACACCAAAACATTTTTTCAAAATAAAAACTGGTAGTGTAGCATAATTAGTTACCCTTAAAAAACCAACACTACTTTAAAACCTTTTTAGTTGTTTTGTAGCATTTTTAGCTGCTGAAGAAGTTAAACTACACATCAAAATGTAATAAAGTTAAAGGAACCTTGATTCATTAATAGAACAGAACTAGAACTAAAGAGAAAGATATTAGAAAAGAACTAGTAAACAAGGAGAATGGAATAGAAAAATAATTTCGCACCCTTAATTGATAAAGAATAGTATCAAGACGGACAGTTATGGGTAATGGAAGATAGGAAGACAAGAAAGGAACTAAAGAATAGAGATCAACTTTTAGGAAATTGAGAGTAAGAGTACGAGGTCAGATCATTTCTCACCAAGTAGGAAGCAAGCTAAGATGGGGAAGCTTGAGGATTGATAATAGTTTGAGATAGAGAAAGAGAATAAAGAAATAAGAATAGATAATAGAATAGATAAGAGGTGATGTTGGTGTTTTTATTGATTGAGACGGATTTGAAGATTGATGATTGAGGATTGATAGTAGATGTTTTTGTTGAGTGATTCCGGGTCAGTGAGTGAGTTTTTTTTGGAGGTCAATTCAAGTGGAGTGAAAAAGGAGAATGAAGAATTAATAAGGTTGAAAAAAAGGATAAATAAGATTCTTCAAAATTCTGAGAATTTTCATCAAGCTTTCACAGAGAGTGTTGCCAAATTTCAACAAAATTGTTACCTACACTAACATTTAGCGCATATGTCAATTTCAGTTATACTAAAATAGTAGTAATATAAAAAATGAAAGGACAGGGACATGGAATCAACAGATTATTGATGGAAAGAGGCATTAAAAATAGTAATGGGAACATAGGGCATTTATTTAATGATGGAATGAATGATGAAAATCAAATATTTGATTGAAAGAGGAAGAATGAAAGGGGGTTTTATTTTAATGTGTGATGCTTGAGTAGGACTAAAGAGAAATTTGAGCGGAGAAAGTCCTGAATTCTGACATTTTGTCAAATTCAGTATAAGTTTTTACAATTTTTTGGAATTTATAAAATGTCCCAGGTGTTTGTTTCCCTTCTTTCAGTCAAAATTTGCTACCAACACATTTTCCAATCATTATTGTTTTTAACCTTCCACAACCACTGTAACAGACATCAGCGGCTGAATAAAAATTACATTCCACTGCACAAGATGCTTCTGAGGATTCTCAGAATTGTTTTGCCAAAAATGCAAGGACAGGATGGTTGATGAATGATCCTGGAAAAGAAAAAAAAGTTGAACATGAAGTATAAGATCAAACACTTAAGCAGATTTATTCATTAAATAACATGCCTTCCATTCCACCATGTCAAGATACTTTGGGATCCTTTGCACCAGGTCCTGGGACTCAATCCATATTTTTGATACATACCTCTAGCTCTTTGGTTTTTTCATAGTTTTCAGGAGCATCAAATAATTCAAAAAGTTTGTCTGGTTTGACATTGGTAGGTTTTTCTTTCTCCAAGAGCTTGTTGTTGTTTTCCTTTTTCTTCAAGATATCTTTTAACCACTAAGGTAATATCATCATACCTGCAAATTTTGAAGTATTTACAATACACAAATTACCATATAAATTATCCACAATTCTTTTATTTAGGAAGTGTTGAGGTACAAGGTATTGTGCTACCATGATTTATAACCTCAGTTGAACCATGAACTGGCCACCAAAAGTGTCTGTAGCCTATTTGGTAAAGGACACAATCTAGTATGTGTCTCAGCATTGCTGAGTTTGTGGGTTTGAGTCCCACCAGACACATCTTCATTTTCAAAGTCTCTAAAAGAACAACAGAAATAATATATTAATCATTAGCTATAATGTAAACATAATACGCAGAACCTTTTTAATTATAAATTTCCAGTTTTATTAGAGGGCACCTTAAACACCTCTGCTTGCAGGCCCCTCTGTGTTTTCCTACTTTTAGTCTATTTTTGAAGCTGTTCTTATTATAAAAATACCCAAAACCTCTCTAAAACCTATAAGAAAATTCTAAAACTCAAAATAATATCTTTTATTATTTTTCTACAAATTTCTTTGGCCCTTTTAGCTAGAGGAATACTGTTCCTGGCATCAAGGTGGCTCACAATTACGCCTCAAACTAGCTTGCCTTCCTCAGTCCTGTCTTCTTGTCCATCTCACTGTCCTTCCTCATCTTATTTTTCAGGTCTATTTGCATCTAATTGTTGGTTATTTCATATTATGTTTTCTTCCTTCTTTATCATCTGTTTCCTTGAAGCTAATATCTTCTGGTTCAGTTTGTCAGCTTTCATTTAGGCGTTCAATCTTAAAATTCAGATTCTTGTAGCCTTGATAGAAACATTGCTCTTAACTAGGAATTACTCATTATTAACTCCCTTCTTACAATATTGTAACTCAGTTATAAACCTGTTGTTACATCCACAAAACTACACGCAATGGCCTGTTTCATGGGGCTTCAGAGGCAGAGGTTGCAAATCTGTATGGCCCATATGTGTTAAAAATCACACGTGCTTATTACAATAAATTATTCATGCAGACCATACACATGACAAAGCACATGGCTCTTCTAGCACTATTAGCACTATTATTCTAAGAAATTCCTCAGAAATACCTCAAGCAGCCATAAGGAACTCTAAATGGCCTATAGTACTCTGATTACACCTCATGGTGCTATTGAGAACCCCTGAGAATGTTAATAACTCCTCAGAAGTCCCTCTGGTTCTCCCTTGAGAAATTCTCAGGCCATCTCCAACACATAAGACATTTTATTTCTTGGATTGTCCCCCCAGACCAAAACAGTAGCCTCTCTCAGTATTCTTGCCACTAGATATTATATATCTACCATCATTCAAAATTTCATTGTCTACTCAACATATTCTATAGTGAATGTTACAAGTCTTGAGCTCTCCTGTAACACTGTCCCAGTAGTTATAAGAGGTGTGAGACTCCTCAAAATTAAGTGATATAACTTAAAGCCCTCAAAAGATTCCATGTCTGTTATCAGCAGGAAGAATCCACTGGATTCCCTTCCCTTTTTTATGTTGAGAAGAGCTTAAAGGTTTTACTGAAGCTATTATCCTTTCTTAATTGTCCTGACAGGAAAAGAAATTACACCTTCCTCCAAAAAATTATTCCATCACTCAGAGCACAACTAATTGCCTGCAAAAACTTGCTTAGTATCATAGAGGTTTACAATATCATCACGCTTCTTGAAGTGTTGCTCCAACAAAGCTTTCTCTTTTGATTTTACAGGCCCACAATGGGTAATCGATTCCAATTAGAAAGTAGGATGAAGAAGAGTTGCCATTACCAGTGTCTCACACTCCAGAACCTCTTGCTGGTAGGCCCCAAGCTTTTCAATCATCTTGTGATACATTGGGTGAAGTGCAGCTCCTCTTTCTAAAAATCATTCCTTTGCTTTCAAGTCTGAATTTTTTTAATAGTAATTTGGCAGGACAAAAGCTCTGGTAGGACCATCCCCCTCCATTATTTTGCGATAATATTGCAAGGCTGCAACATAATACAGCATTTTGAAACCAGTTGAAAAGAAAAAGAATCTAACTTCAAGATCTTCATTAAATTCATTGATCTCCATCCACTCTTTGGAAGTAAATTGTATCTCTTAGTTGTCTAAATTGTTGAGGTTGTCTTTAGGGCTTGCTTGTGCAATCTGGTCTCAATATTTATTGTACTCATCACAGAGAATTGAATTGATCACCTGTTTTTAGATGGATTCCAATAAGTATTTTAAATAATTAAGGGTCATTGCTTTTTATGCACAATCCAGTCTTTGATAATTAATGTTCAACCAAATCTCATATCAAGTGATCTGAAATCTCAAATTCTTCCCTAGTAAATATTTTGTCTCCATGCCCTAGAGCTAATGATTTATTTGATAAAAAAGCCAAACTGTAACAGCTCACAATTGGAACAATCACCAGGCAAAATACAAATTCAACATGTACACATTGCCTTGTTAGGTACAATGGGACCACTTTTTACCTAGCAAGGAAATGTGTGCACATTTCCTCCACTTTTGGTCTGGTGAATGTAAGGGAAAAAAAACTACTTTTTTCATCTTGTTCAACTCATCAGATTTGTTTTGGTTTGTAGGACTTGCTTTTTTCTTAGAAGATGTTTGAAACAGATCATCATTTGATTCCTCAACTTTTTCATCCTCTTCAACCATGTCAGCAGTATTAGTAGCAATATGATGGATAAAAAAAATGAATGATAAATTGCACAATCTGGAAGGAAAAATGGATCTTGAATGGAGCCAACAAAAAATGCATGTTAAAGTGTTTTTTCCATAGGATAGCTTTGTTAGTTAATTCTGTATTCAAAAAATTAGGTATGGAAGCTCCTCCTCCACCCAAATTCAAGAAACCTTTTGTGAGAAATTTCCCCTCCTCACACACATTAATGGAAAGAAGAAAAGGGGAAAATGAAGATGAAAAGGCAAGCAAGGAGAAGAATTTGTATTTATCTTGGAGGATGCAGAGGAATCTGATGATTATATTGATAGTAATGATATTCTCTAGTTTGACAAAGAATGTATATACAAAAGGCTAAATTAGTTATTTTTATAAGAAAGATGTCGATGAAAAACTTATCTCATTTTGAAATTGATGCATGTTCAAGATATTGACAATGGGTTCTGAAAGCAAGCTACCATTGTGATGCCAGGAAACTAACTTCAGACCAAGGTGGAGCACTTTGAAGTTCCAATTATTTTCAATAAAAGAAACCAATGCACCAATAAATCCAAAGTGGTTCCTTTGGTTGTCCATTTATCATGTATCAAATTGAATTTTATATTGAAAAATGAATGATAAATATGAATAAGAAAGGGAATGAATGTGATATTTCAATAAGGGCCACCATAGTTTCTTACTTTCAATTGATCAAGCATTGCTTCCTGTGGCTCCAAGTAAAACTTTTGTCCAGAAACGGCAGCCCACTTTCATATGTTGTGAGAACTCCTTTTGGGATGGGTGGCAGTCCTGCAAGGGGGAAATAACAGAGGTGATATTTCAAGTATTTATGAAGGGCATTGATAAACGTACCCGGGTATTCCGCGTATACACCCGGTT
>LAVV01015491.1:1573-19378 GCA_001263375.1 Puccinia sorghi
CCCAGTGGAGTTGCTGGTAGACGTGTGGTTGCAAGGAATTTTACTGGAGGCTGGGGTTTTAGGTACCTGGCTTTTGGAAGCTGGAATCACAGGGGTTGGGGTATTGACCAATGGTTTTGAGGCTGAAGTTGAAGTGGCACCACCAGGGGGTATGTCATCAACATTTTTTGGCAGTTCATCCTCATTTTCTGGGTCATTGATTTCCCTTTTGGAAGGGGTGAGGCCGGGCTCTAAACAATGACTAGTAAAATGGACCAAGCGGGTTCTGACCCAAGGCAAATCAGCAAAATTGAGGGGAGGAGGTGTTTTATCATGGATGTTGACGTCTTCTCAAAAGTCTGAAGCTGCATTGGGTCCATCTGAGCCCATTTCTTGATTTGTGTCATCATCAATATCCTCGAGTCCCATGTGGCCACCGCATTATCCTTGTGAATATTTGACATCTTATCCCACAACTGGGACACAAATATGAGTTATCCAATGGAGCTAACTCATCCAGAGGAGTCAACTCACCGACTTGGTGAGACCAAAATGAAGTATCCCTTTGAAAAATCCACCATTGCCAGACGTATTGGTATAGTCCTTGATTTGCTGAAAAATTTGATTGCTGTAGGAATGCTATGTATAAGTATTAATCCCTGAAAGAAAATGATAAACTTCAGGTTTCACAGAGGCAACAGATACTTAGAGTCAAGATAAGCTGCAAAATTTGATTAGACTCAGACAAGATGGAATTCAATGAAATTTTTGCTGAATTCTTAGTGTATTTTTCTGGGGCAATATTATTGAAGTTAGCCCAATTAAGACAGTTTCAAATTGGGAGATCCTAGTAATGATAAAGAATCAAGTTTTTGACATAGAAATTAGAAGAGATATTGTTGAGTTCTGCATGAGTTGTTAATCCTGATACACATTACATGACTTAGTTCCACAATGGTTCAACTTATTTTTGAAACTGATATACGGGTTTCATGCAACCAACATATTCAATGTTTTGAACCAAACCTCTGGGAGCATATATGTGATGGCACTTAACAGTGAAGTGCCAGGAATCATTGCCTGGTGTGAGCAAGCCAATACAAGTAGAATATTTTTGAGAGACAGGATGGAATGATACTAACAATAATAATGTTTTTAACTACCATATTTGGTCACAATTAGATCATTCAAGCCAGAAAAGTTACAAACATCAATAGAGAAGTTCTCTTTGACACAGTCATCAGAAAGGGATTGACTTGGAATAGAAAAATTGGTAATGATGAATGGTGTTCTTGAGTGTTTTTTTGGCTTGTTCAGAAAGGTGTGCATAATTATCTGGGCAATAATCAGGAAATGAGGGATCCGAATCTTCTCCTTCAAATTCTTCTGGAATCATTGATTTGTTTTCTGAGGTTGAAGATAAACTTATTGCTTGCTTCAGACTAATCTCACTCTTCTGTGCACCTAACTGACCTCCAATTGAGTGAGAGAATTAGAAATGGCTGAATTAACAGATTCATTCTATGCAGGGCACCTAACTGACCTCCCTTTGATTTTGATGACCAAAACAAAATGGGAAAACATAATGAATATGGGAAGTAGGCTTTTCCAATGGAGCCAGGGAAAGAAGAAATGTGACTGAATTCTTCTTCTCCTGGAGAAGCTGGAGTGTATCAACTTCAGAAGGGAAAGAAAAAAAATTCTTCTGTTTCAAATGCAATTCAGAAGTTATGTGTACCATATATGTGAAAAGTGCTAATAATATGTGTACCTCCTTCCTCAATTGTGTACATCAGTCTGAAAATTGGGAGAGAGAGAGAGACTTTGGAACCTTCAAAATGCCTCCAATTCCATATGGTGTTGGTGCTCCTCTTACATGAAGTGTATTTATTTCTTTTTGGAAATATTTCAATGTTTCAATACAATGACTTCTGCAGAGTAGGAGGGAATTGGTCGTACAACTCCCATTGGTGACGTCCTCCAGGTCCTGGGAGTTGTCCAACCAATTTTTTGGATTTACATTCTCAAGTTCCTATTTGTATAGGCTGGACATATTATCTTTACTACACTGTGAAGACTCTCCACACTACATATTGCTCTGATTAGGTCTCTCTGAAAACATACATCCTTCCATGCAATCACCGGGCCAAAAACAAAGGCAACATGTCAAAATTGCCTTGTTTGAACAAGTGAAAAGGAAGGTTGTGTGTTGTGGGACTCAAACCGACAACCTCAGCATTCATGAGTGATGCTCTAACCATTAGGCTAAGTACACATCACTAATGTGTTGGTTTGTGGAACATTGGTTATGTACAGCTTGTGTGTGGTGCCAATGCTGTTAGGAAGTCTCACATGGATGTGTTAGCAAATTTGTATCAAGCAGTGCTTAGTTTGACACTTCAACAAAAGGCCCCTTTGTACCTAGAAAGGCAATGTGTGCAAATTGCCTTCACTTTTGGTCTGATGAATGAAACAAAAATAAGTTTATAGAATCCAATATATCATGTATTTACAAATTCTTGTCAGCAAATTTGAGTTTGCTTTATGGGCCAGATTTTTAGGCTGCTAGAGCTAAATCATTTGCCAGTCAGGTGTATTTGCTGACTAACTTGACAAAGTAGGTTTGTGCCTGACTGCAGGGAGGGACTTCCACCCCAAGGTCCCATCCTTGAAGCAGAGGAACCAGGAAAATGATTACCAAGTTGCACTCAAGGCAGCTGCTTCAGTTTCAGAGCCACACATATTTCTCCAGGGAATGAAACACACACTGTATTTCTAGAGATTCCTGAGTGTTGCTCAACAGAAGAAAGGGTGAGATGAAACAAGAAAACTATATTGACATTTGGGCTGTGAGTGGGCGTACTGTCAGAAATATTCTTCCCTTTCCTCCTCCCCAAAAAAAGCCTGGAAGGGAAATGGATGATGAGTGGACTGGGTTTGGAAGCTCTGCGAAAGTGGAGAATGCACAACCTGTTTCAGCTTTCTCTGCCTCAAGCTCACCACTGTGAAAAACCTGGATTCACTCTTTGGATGGATAGTCTCAGGCCAGCCGGAGCTGGACTTAAGGCACCAGTCCCTCGCAATGTTGTAAGCAGCACAGGGGGCACTTATCAGTTGTTGGTGAATGTGATCTGCGTGGGGCCATTGTCTGCGTCCCCCCGAGGGACAGTGCTCCACGGGCAAAGCTGCGAACCCTAATTAATTAATAATGGCAGACCCACAAGTCGTGCCTTCTCCGCGCCGGTATAAATCGCCGTGGTTCCCCGGCCCCGGGGTATATCGAACTCAGCCATCTTCGGCCATTCTGCTCCTCCAGACTGCCCCATCGCACATCGACTCGGCATCGTTTTATCAGGGGATTTCTCAAGTTGCCAGACCAAAGACCGCGGCTCGTCGTTCATACTTTCAAAGAACCTCCCCATGCGCACATCGCATTCGGTGTGCTGTCTGGGTTGGTTCTTTCCGATGTCGCGACTGGGTTAAGGTCCGAGGCTTTCAATCCCTCCAGGCACGGAGTAAGTCCTGGCCTCCTCCCGACACCTTGGTGGACGGGAGGGAAACTCTCGCGGGGTGTGCTCTTGTCAACACTGTCGAGCAGGGCCCATCATCAGAAATCGCTCTCGACCGGCTACTAGGGGACCGACCTCGGAGGGGCTGCGAGGGGACGACGACTAGGGAGCGAAAACAAGTCTGCTCGGCGGCGGGCAGAGAGAGACATGAAGCTCGCCCAAGACATCGTGCGCGACGAGGCCGCTTCGCTTCTCTGTCCCGTCCAGCACTCAGACTTGCCGTTTCCCCGTGAGTCTCTTCTCCTCTCCCCTCCTACAATCCCTCTCCTTCTGTGGCCCGTCGAGATTGGGAACGGTGGGCGGGGATAACGGAGGCTGGCCCTCTTCTAAGTTGGCCAGCCGCCGATTCAGTGCAATCCGCGGTTAGCAACTTTGATTTTGCTCAACTCAATTCGGACTACTCTTGGCCTGGCAATCATCCTCTTATATATACAAACTCCCCCGATAGCGGTGGGGCGGTCTGGAAGATCATCTTGGCCGTCGATCGCTTCCATCTTCTACACCAACCTTTTTTTTGTCAACTGATGATCCACACTGGTATGTTCGGAAAAGGAGACAGCATCGTTGTGTCCCTCGAGTTTTAACGACTCCTGGGACCCGATCATCTCCGCTCTGTCTTAAGCCAATGTGTTTCTGATGACTTTGTCGTCTCGTGTGTATCATCTATTATGTCCTCGTAATCAATGAACACCATGTAACTTCTGTATCAGCTAACAGCCGGTGTCTCAAAACTGTAACGCTATCCCAACGCAAAGCCAGGTGGAGCTCGAGTCGCCTCTATTGGCATATGAGCCCACTGTAAATTTATAACAAGGGACAGAAGGTATATGATGAAGCATGTGGAGAAGAAGTAGGAAATGAATCGACTCTCGAGGGCAGGAGCAGGAAAAATTTAATGGACTGGATTACCAAGGAAATCAAAAACGAATTCGAAGATGCCCATGGTGATAGCCGAGCCGACAAAGCTACTGAGCAAGGTAGGCTTCAAACCCTTAAAGAAGCCCATCAACCCAGCCGCCTTCAGAGAGACCCTCAGAATGCGTCTACGCTGACTGAGTAGTCGAGAGTGTGGGGAAGAAGGAGAGTGAGAAGGTTTTTTGATGGTGTCAAGAATGGGGACCAAGAAACTGAACAAGCGGTAGAATCGGGTGTGGTGTAGGTTGGGCAAGATTCGGTTCTTCCCTTCGCTATATATCTGTTGCGTGATGGGTACGATGGAGGATGAGCTGCCGGTTCTTCGGACAGTCGACTTGAGTGGTGGGACGGATTTCAGAGTTGGATGGCTCGTGGAACTACTGGCTTGATAGGAAGAGGTCACTTTGGTAACTTGTAATCGAGTCTTAATCTGTGAACCCGAACAAAGCAAGCTGTTATTTAGAGGAAAGATGTAGTGGTGGTCTATATCAGAAATATATTGGATTCAGCTCACAATATCCAGCGGGTACGGCACCAGAGCAGAGATCATTCCCGACGTGCCGCCAGCGCCCATGTTGACCAGGATTTCGGAAGATCGCGGAAGTGGGGTGGTCAGTGAGCTTCCCGAGTCGGCCAAGCCAAATGGTGGTAGTTCGTTAAGCTGCCGCAACCCAGCTCGCATCAATGCGTCTGATCAAAAGAGTAGTATTGGGCGGCAAAACAATCAGAGCCAGGTGTATTCTTCTTGGGAATATATAATAGGCGGACCGGCAGGGAAGACTAACAACTCGTGAAGAATATGCCACTGCTGAGAGAGTCGCGCAGTCCTGTCATGAGACCACCGAGATAGAAACCTTGGAAGCCGTCCCGACGGTAGATTTTTTTAGCAATGGCGAAGGAGCCCGACTTGGAGCCAGTTTCATGGTTGAGATGTTCGGCCTGGGCGCGGCATTTGATCACTTCGATCTATCACATGGTCCAACCAGAGACAACCTCCTCAGAATCTCCTTTTCTCTTTTACCGCTTTCCCAAAAATTAATCGACCAGAAAAAAACGCTCAACTAATAACCACTGACTGGAGTCTGTAAGAGCGCACAAAATCCCCCCGCAATTGCTCCCGACGTAAATACGTATCCTAGATGGTTTGGCCGTTCCCGGTCTTGATTAAAGGTGTTCCTGATAATATTTTTTTTTTAAAAAAAGCTTGTAAAACTGAGTTTTCTCCAATTATTCTTATTTTGTTTAAAATATTAATGAGAATATCGAACTTTGACAGAAGAATTGAGAAAACAACACAAACATGCATTTTCCATAGGTTGCAAAAAAGAAAGAATCGATGAAGGCTAGACCGATGATTGGAGCGGCGGCGCCAGCGAACAAGAACCTATAACCTTCTTTTTTCCAAAGAGCCTTAAGACCGCTGACGATGGAGCTGGGGGAGGAGGAGGAGGAGGGGTTTCGAGAATTAGGATGGCAGATGGAGTGGGAGGCGTGAGCAAGCGACGGCAAGCTGTTGGTGGGCGGGATGGAGTATTGTAGCGCTAGCGTCGCCGCCGGACTGCTCTGTCCATGGTGCAGCGGCGATGGCGAGCGCGAGAATAGCAGGGCGTCCAGGCTCATCGGATGCTCCAGATTCGGACTCGGATTCGTTTGCAGTCGGACCTTCAAGACCTCCAGCGGATTGGATATTACGATGCCCACTATTTTTTTGTTTCGGTGCCCCCATCCGATCAAACCAACAATCAATCAACAACAAATCTTTGCAAAGAAGTCTTTCCAATCATGTTTTTTTTGCAGAATGTGAGAACACACTTACCAGCACCACCGACCCAGCCTGCTATGACATCCCTGGTCGTCTCAGATTCGGCCATCCATCAACTCGATCAGTAAATGTACGAGCTGTGTTGAAGAGAGAGAGAGAGTGCGTGTGTTCGTCTGTCAGGAGCAGAGAATTTCCCGAAAATCTGCAATTTTCAGCGAAACCCCCCAGTGGTGCGCAGCAGAACCTCCTCAAGCCCCCTCTCGCAAGCCTGCTATCGGGCCCACCATCAGCCCAACAAACTGCTTGAAGGTAGTTGAATATTTATTCCGCTTTTGGTACCTTTTTTTCCCTTCTCCCCAAAGACTGCCAGAAAATCTAACCCAGGGAAGTTCATCCTAGTCATTCTAGGCTGCAATCATCCAGGTTCACATGGCCGGTTGAAATCAATTGTGGGCCAGCTACGCTAAGATGGATGCAGTGTATTTTTGGTTAAACGCTAATGGTTATCCCATAGGCTGCTAGTACAAATATGATAATTCTAAAAAATATATACCAAAAAAACAGAATTGCGAAGCCTTATCACAGCATTTTTTCGCAGATAAACACCACTGTAGGAACTGTTGTGTCGTGGCTGGTGGAACAGGCAGTTGGCCGCACTTACACTTTTTGTCAAAAAGATCATAGTGGAAAAGCATTATTACATGATTGATATAGAATGATTTAATATGATTCTAAGACCCCTTGGCTTTATTTCAAATCAGTCAACAAGGTTAAGTAGGTTCAACATAGCAATAGTGGGCCAGCAATGCCAACATGAGCACAATTCCTTTTTTCTAACAGCTAACAAAGAGTCCTCTATCTTTTTGAAAATGATGCTGATGAGCCCAACAAATGGTCTTCCTACTTGCTATTTTGCACTGCAGAGCTATAATTTAGCAGAAAAAACCCACTTCAAGTACTGTCGTGTAGCGGCTCTTTGGAACCACTAACACTATGGTGCTGGAGGAAAAAGTGATTGGCCACTATGCTAATGATTTTTTGGCCACAAATTGTAGTGGCCCACCACCTATAGTGTAGTCCAGTGACCCCCCCTCCCCAACATCAAATAGGGACAGGAAAAATAGATCATTTGAAAAAATCAATAACTTGAATGCTGGATGATGGGTTTTCTCTTCTTTTATAATATGAGAATTTTCAAGGTGGGCTGGAATCACCTTTGTTTGAAGTATCTTATTCATGTCTATGAGCTTTGGCCCCTGATTCAATGCACTTCTATCTTGTTTGAAGTTCTCCCATTTATTTTTTAACACATATAAATGATATTTTGTGTCAGAATTGTGATTCTGAATCTTACTACTTAATTTTTTGGAAGGTCACCAATCTGAGAATCCAAGTTTCAAAGTGGCCAGTATGTTTGACAGAAGACACAGTGCCTTTTTAAGCAGTTAATTTAAATATTCCTGTGATTTTTCTGTTTAATTAAGTGCTTACAGTATCTGAGATTGGTGGATTAACTTTCCACCCTCATTTGGATGTATCCTTATATTTCAGGAAATTTGCTCCAATCTTCTCCTTCAAGCAGTTTGAATTTTTCAAACTGATTCTCTGTATGATGTATATAGAAAGGCTGAGCTGCTTCAATGTTCCTGAATCTGAAGTTCTTCTTTTTACAAAACCTTTTGGTTATTATGGAATATATGTGTAATCTCCATGAACTCTGGAGGAAAAGATCCAGTAAAAACAACAGCTGGATGAGAGAGCTTTTGACAGAAAGGCACAGTAAGGTAGAAACAACTTTTCAAATTCAGATAAAATCATAATGGGATTAGCAAAATATCCCTCTAAAAGAAGGGAAATGTCTCAAATATGAAGAATGATTTTAAAGTGCATGGTAAGGCCGTTTCTTGGAAAGAAGGACGGTTCTGGGGTTCTGGTGAGTGGGTGTTTTTGTCTGAGATGTAGATTGCATGAGGATCCCCCGTTTGCCTGAGTGTGGGATCTTGAGTTCAGAGAGTGGACACCCCTGGCACATGTTGCCAGGGGGCTTAANGGCTAGGACCTTTCCCAATTTCCAAATTCATCTCTTCCTCTGCATATGAACTGACCCTACCTGCTTCTTATTGGGGTGTCCATCTGTTCTTCCATGTGCCAATGCTTTGTAAGCCCCAACCGGACCTAATTGATGGCCACCAACTGTTGAAGTGTCAAACTAGGCACTTCTTGATACAAATTTTCTAACACATCCATGTGAGACTTCCTAACAGCATTGGATAAAACACACCACACACAAGCTGTAAATAACCAATGTAATCCACAAACCAACACATTAGCAATGCATATTTAGCTCAATGGTCAGAGCATCACTCATGAATGCTGAGGTTGTGGGTTTGAGTCCCACAGTACACAACCTTCCTTTTCACTTTTTCAATAGGTTATGAGCCCAGCTTAGCTTCAAAGCTGCACCTTGAGCTTGGAAAGGTTGTAAGCATTAGCTAGAAACCCTGTACCAAGCACGGGGGGATGTTAAAGTGTCAAACTAGGTACTGCTTGATACACATTTGCTGACACATACATGTGAGACTTCCTAACAGCATTGCACTCAATTCCCCAATGCAGCCAGCAAGCACCAAAAAAATAAATGGAAACGGTAGTAGCAAGAGGGAAAGTGTTCTTCCCCAAAAGCCAGGGTTTTTAATGCTGCCCGGAGAAGATGCAGAGTCCACCAAGGACTTGGGCATAAAGGGGGGATAATGTTATGATCTTGTAGCCTCCTCTGGGACTTGCCAGGGGTTTCCCCAACTGGGGTATTATCTTCAGCCTCTGAACCTTTGTAAATTCCCCAGTTAGCAATCTATTCTCTCACTCACAACACATCTAAAAAAACAATAAACAAAAAAAAATGAGTTTAATTATTTAAAAAATTCAAACAATTTACTGTATGCTACTAGTAATTGCCTGTATTTGAAGTTGCTTTAGGTTTTGATGTGCTTTTTTATGTGATCTCATTAATGGAGCCAATGCACTGTTTGTCAGCAAGTTTTACCAACATTTCACATTCATAAAAAATAATTCATCCCCCCCAAAGGTTCTTGGCTAGTGACTATACATATAAGAATCTGTGACGACTCATAAAAGAAGCTAAATCTTTCAGAATTCAGCCCCATGCACGCTGAGGTATGAGCTGAGGCTGCAGCAAAGCTTCTGCATCCTTGTGGCCCCACGTGACTCATTCTCCTCAGATCTTGCTTGGATCCTTCCACTCCAACACTCCTCAGCCTACGGCATTGAAAATTGACGGCAGTCAGTCCTTCAAGGAGATCTCACCCGCTGAAATTCAAAGAACCTGTGTTAAACCCCTCAATCTTTCTCTGGCTTTCTCTCTCCCCACTGTTTCCTTGATGATTCTCCTTTCTAGTTTTTTTGTCTGAGAGTTGTGGGTGGTGGTCAGATTTGTTTGTTTGTTTGTTCTTGATTGTTCCTGCTCCTTCCTTTTTCCTGCCATCTTGGTCCTTTAGGTATTGCTTCTTCTTTCTATATTTCAACATTCTTCCTTCTCTTTGTTTGTCATGTTCACTGAAATCAATCCTTTAGTTCCGCCTGAAAAATTAACAAAATCAAGCTCCCTGAAGTGTATGTTGGTCAAGCCATGGGGAGATAGATGTGTGGCAGAGTTGCAAAGGTTTCAGGTTTAGCTCCCAACCATACCTCTCATGGCTGAGATGGTCTTGGAGCATGCACAAAATTTTTCCACCTTTGAGGGGTCTCACATTTCACTTCCCTTACTTCACTGAAATTGTCATCAATTCAGAAATGAAACATCCACACAAGTGCCAATAAAATTGCCAAGTGTAGGAGTTCAAAGCTCACTATAACTTGAAGGTATTTGATGATCTTGAAAACAGCTCTTGTGAAAATCAACAAAGCATTTTTCATACATTTAGCAATAAAGAGCAACTTGGGCAGGATTGAGACCAGCAACCTTAGCTATAAGCTAAGACAATATACTAGAAGGGCTGCCTTTACCAAATAGGATACCAAGTCTTTGACTCATGTGTTGATTTTTGAAAGTATGGCTTGCTCTCATTTCAATAAATAAGCTCACAGAAGTAAGTTTCACACAGGCCAATATGTTTTTAAGACACTGTGGATTAAAATATTTCAACAGCTCTCCTTTTGAGAAATTATTTCCAATATAATAGGGCTTTAGCTGAAAAGATGGAGGAATTTCATATGTCAAGGTGTTCCATGTGAAGAAGAATATCTGATTATTCTTTTTAAATAATCTTGCATACCTTTTAGCTTGAATTATTCAGCCCTAAAGCTTAGTCCTATGTGACATGTAACATGTTGTGGCCCATGTTAATGTTAAGGCCTGTTCTTGGAGAGGGGGACGGTTCTGGGGTTCTTCTGAGTATGTAGATTGCAGGATGGGGAGTCATCCCCGTTCGCCTGGGTGGGATCTTGAGTTCAGAGAGTGGACACCCCTGGCACATGTTGCCAGGGGGCTTAAGTACAACTGGGCACTGCAGTCTGACTAGATCATAACAGTGTGACTGTGGAGGTTAGTTATCTGAAGTGCAAAAAGCTTGTGGGTAAGAAGGTGAATTGAAAGTTTATGGAAAAATGGGTACAAATTGGTGAAATAACAATTAAATTTTATTCTTCACTCCCAAGACAAAGTACCACCACCTGTTCAGCTTATGATTCCTGTGAATCAGAAAAGATGTGAGATTACAATATTTTTCTTCTAGTCAGAATCCTAGTTCATGTGTTGCTTGAATCATATTATAGGTTGACTAAGGGGGCCACGCATATTATATTCTGGAAGCAATGGTGCTCCACCCATTTCATGCTTTATTCCCAATTTCCAAGAACAAAGATACTGGAATTTTAATAAAGGTACTAAGATTTGAGTTAAATGGCACTAAACTTTTAAATATCAATATATACAAAACCCGGATGCGTAGCACCTTGTGTTACTTGTCCTGGCAGGGATCGTCAACAAGGATTAATGATGCGGAGACTGTTCATGAGAAACATCAAAAAGGAATAATGGTGCGGAGGTTGTTCATGCACGTGAGCCAAGGTTTAGCTTGTCTTGTGGTGGATGCTCATCATGAGCTTCCATCTGGCTTTCCTGCTGAGGGTGCTTCTTCGCTGGTGCTTTTGCCAGCTTCATTCGCTTTGGCGTACGAAGTTGTGCCGGCTTTCGGAGTTGTGGGTCCTGGAGTATTGGCTTTCGGAGTTGCGGCTTCCGGGGTTGTGAGGCTAGATCCATTTTGCTTCAGGAGCTGATACATCACAAAAAGAAACCATCAAAGTGTCAGATAGCTCGCGATTAGTGGGGTTTGATAGAAACTCATGTACCTCCTCAGCCTTTTCAAACCCCGCGTCGACCAATTGTCGGATCTTTGCGAGGACTACATCGAATATTATGCGGTTCCTATCTAGCTTTTCCCTCAACTCAGCTAGATCAGGCATAAACAGACTAAAAAGGGATGTGACCAGTCCCTGTTCTTCATTAGTTTCCACAGCTGGCTCAGTAGCTTCCTCCTTTGATGGGGATTCCTTGGCAGTTGATTTATCACTTCCATCGGGTTTGTCAGTGGACTTCGCGGGCTCTTTTCTGTCATTCGTATCTGGCTTTTCGGAAGTTCCGGCTGGTTTTAAAAGCTGCTTGGGTGCCTCTGATGAACTCTCTATGGGCTTCGGATCTTCTCTTCTCTGTGTGACACAAGTTAGAGGAAATATGGTAATAAATAAGCAAATAAGCGTGATTTATGCAAGGAAACCGGAATTGAGCGCACCTGTAAAATTCTCGGAAGAAATGCATCAGAGAACACTGCATTCCTTGCATGCAACTCTTGGTGCCGGTTGGGGTGATCAAGGGGTAGGCCCCAGGCCGAGGACACTAGAGCTAAGGTTAGAAGGGCTTGGATTGGCATGATGGATATGGTTCAAAGGATAATGTCCTAAAAAATTCAAACGATACCGGCTGTTTCAAGATGAATTCAAATAGATGTGGCTAGGTGAGGAAGATGGAGATGGTGATGACGGAAAAACTGGAAATAATATACAGGCAATGGGAAGGGCACAAGAAATGGATGTGGATTTGTTTGTCACTCGACTGCACAACATTATTTATACCCTGGAGTTGCAAGCTGAGCCTTGCGACGAGTTGACAAGCAGGTGGTTCGTCACTGACCTTCCATGCCGCTACTGGTAGTAGAGCTGGCTTGGCATGCAGACAGTTAGTTACTGCCCTTCCATGGCACAACTGGCAGTGGACCCCGCACCTACCCGGCTAGCCGTTAGAGACCAGGCCTGGTGTCCCGAATCGTAGTCACCGCGCACTGCGCGTGGCAGGGGTCACTGGCGGTAGCTGCCTTGATGTTTGCTACTGCCAGCCGAGGTATTCATGCAGAAAGCGATGTCCATGTGGTCTCCTACTTCGAGCCCCACTCCGAGCTACCCCTCGCTGATCATCTACGATATTTTTTCCAGGAAGTGAGTGGATTAATTAAGATGTAATGACCTCAAATTCGAGATGCAAGAGTGGGATCCGAACATTGCCAATGAGGGTTGAACTATTCGCAGACGGCGTGACCCAGAGATCCAGATGGCGCTCGGCAAACAATACCCTCTTCAGCTGGAAGAAAAGACTCAAGCTTAGGTGAGTGCTAGAATTTTTCCAGTGACCATTTTCCTTCTTTCGTATAGAAACTAAAGGCTCAGAGGGTATCTTTGAAAAGAACCACAAGTTTGTGAGCAACACTACACGAGAGGAGGAGGCCGAGAGCACGATCAAACCTTTGAGAAGAACCACGAGTGTGTGAGCAACACTACACGAGAGGAGGAGGCCGAGAGCACAAGTAAACCTGAGCGGTTGTGAGTTTGAGGAAACAAAAAGAAATCTGGATGTAGAGAAATAGGAACAGTATAACAGGACTATTTAACTACAGCAGATTAGGTTTCCAACTGTAATTATCATCAACAGCCGGTTGGAGAGTATGCTTATAGTGAGATATCTCAATATTTCTCACTCCGTTCACTCCGTTTTGACCAACAATCTTATCTTACATTTCACCTAGACTTTTTCCCGTCTTCACAACTCAACCTCTTTGTATGTAGTCTATTTTAGTTGTGTATGTGGCTGAGAAAATAAGACCATACATTCTGACCGCCACGTTTCCTGATCAGAGAGGATTAAGCACCTACATTATCTTATTGAATGGGACACTTAAGCCTCCCCCATCAAGTACTATATATCCTCTCAGTTTTGTCCGACATAGGCTTCCTTCAAAGAATTCTTTTCATTACCACCTTGAAGTCTTCGGGGTTCCTAAGTGTTTTTGGACTTTCTAAGACATGGCACCACATGAATTGAAACAAAAACGGTAGCTTACCAGGATAAAACTGGGAACCTTGATGGGGTTGCCTCATGGCATGCGTTTTCCATCACAGGACTGTAAATGACTCTCCCTATGAAGCATCTTGAATCACATGTCAGTTTCCCTCTATTTTCATATCTTCCTGTTCATTTTTTTGTAATAAACCACAAAATATATCTTTAATTATTCATGTGCCAAGGTTTTTAATCAAAATTTCTTTTTGATTTATAAGATATATTTAATTGTAAGATGGTCTCTTGATTTAATAATAAGTTTTAAATAGCCAATCTGAGCACCAGGTTATAAGCTCCTTGAATCTCCAATTGAGCTACACTGGATGGTAAAGTACCTGCCATCCTTTTTCACCAGGGCTGTTTCCATGGAACTTGCATGCAAGTGCTTTCACATCACTTTCTTGAATAACCTTTTGGTAACTTCTGGGATGTTGGTCTGAATTACATTACAAGTCAGGTTGAATTCAGGATGAAGTTGGTTGTAACTTGTGTTGATGTCAAGCTCAACAATCAACCTGATGTATTGCCCAAGTCAAGCTGTTAGCTTTAGTGACTAGCTTGGTATGATATGGTAGTGGGCAGATTATGTATATATCATTGCGTATGCCGTGTGAGAAGAGAAAACACCCGCGACTCCAAATGTGGAGTTTGCACACCCCACAACATTATCATCCTTCCAATATGAATAAGTCAGGTCTTCATTTCACCTTCAAAATAAATCTTGTATATATTTTGCTCATCCAAATTTTCTGGAATTTATATTTGAATTCCAAATGACTTTGAAGGATCATGAGGAAAATGAGGTGATTCACGCTCAAGGACTTATGTTTTGTCTTGGAATGATAATAACTCATATCAGCTATGGTCACCATTTGATGACCTTGATATTCATTTTTTATGTTATGATTACATTCAGAATGTGGATAAAAGCCTTGCTAGTGATCCTCCATCAATATCTCAATCCAAGTCCATTAGAACTGTTAGTTAAAACAATCATCCACAAGACACCATTCAGAATCAACAGGCTCAATTAAACCTGACAACCAAATCAAAGAAGCTTAACAAAACCAACACAACTCTCCCAAAAAAAAAAGAATTTGGTAGCCAACCAAACCTTTGCATATTTTTTAATCACCTGATTCAGCTCTGCAGCTTGGATCTCAACTAACCTTAGGGTGCAATTCATGATATTACTGCAGTGGGAAAGCTGAAAAAAAAACTTGGTTTGGGTGGATCTTTCAAATGACTACCCACAAACACACACTAGAGCTTGGAAGGCCAACCAAATATCCTCTGCAAGCAGGCTAAACTTGTGCACAACTTACAACCAACACACAACAGGTATCAGCTCAGTATATGACCAATTTACAAGAGAGAACTTGCATGCAGGTGCCATGCAAACAGCCCTGGTGCAAGCTCATCAGCTCTATATCAACTTTATCTACAATTACAACAAAGAACAAAAAAACTCATGATCATTCAAGCCAATGCCAATGCAAGCTACGGGTGCAATCAAAACTTTCTGGGGCCACATAATGCACATTTGAACAAATTTGGTGATTGCTATGCACAAGTGGAATACCAAATGAGGGATGAATCAGCCAAAACAATTTTTTAAGATTCTTATTTCTTCATCATCCCTGCTCTGACATTATCTGATTGTTTCTCTTTTTTTTGCATTAAGCTCTCAGATTAAAAAGATCTTTTAAAAGCTGAGAACGATTATACATTCAATCATGATCATTTTTGGTCAACATTGAAGGAGCACTCAAAGTGGGAGGCAACTCTGCAAGAGAACAAATCCCCCCCAAAATAAGGCAAAGACCAGCCATTTGGATACTTAAAGTGCTCCAGTCACTGAAAACCTTACTTCAAGCCCTCAAACGCAAATGGCACACAATTAAGAAGAGAAATCTACTTGTAGCATACTCGAATCTGACACACATTCAGAGTGAAGAAAAAAAAGGAGGAGGACTTGATGATGTAGAAGATCATCAAAACTCAAGAGGAGCTGGTCAAAAGCTACAAGAAAAACACTATCTCAATTCAAATGGCAATTCAATCTTCCACCAATGATAAAATCATGGCTGTGGACATATCTTTGATGGAAAAAGAAGCCAAAGAGTACTGGCAAAAGAAGAGACAAGTGATTTTGGATTGCTCATAGTAATCAAATTGTGTGATGAGCCGTAGCATGGACTGTTATATGTACAGAGCCTATCATATACAGGTTGCGGACATCACACTCATAGTCCGCAAGGAGGGATATCCAATCCTTTCCCTCATCCTGCAATAAACCAACTAGAACCCAGAACTCCAGATCTTTGTTCCTCTCCCCAGAACAGACCATAACAAATTGTGATGTACTTTTTGTCCTTTTTTCCAGAAATATAGAATTAAACATCTGCAATCCTTCTGGAAAATTGTTGTATACGAAATATGTGAGAAAACAAAATGCACTTTAGAGAGAGATGTGAGAGAAAGACACATAAAAAATAATTAAATGAAAAACAGATGAGCTATGAGCAATTTTCTATTCATTTTTGGATTCTTGGCCTACTATTTCCCAGAGATGTTCAACCAGGTCAGACTTGAGTCAATTTTGTGTGTGAATGTATTAAATCACATGATATTGCAACAAAAATGAGTCAAAATCTGAGTTTGATGACTTGTTTGTTGTTACAGGTGCCTGGGTTTGTGAATTTTGATTGTAATCAAATTAATTCTGATATTCACTGCCATATTCATCTTTGAATTTCATGTTGTGAAGAATAATTAAAGTCTTTGTGATAGAACATAGGTCTGAGTAGCTCCAAAAGCATCCAGGAAATAGGATGACATGTACAACGTCTTTCAGAAAAGCTTCCTGCATCTTTGCATAATTTTTGTTCTTCTTGCCTTGTGGTTCTAAGATTCCCTGGATGAGTGTTGCATACATGGGATAAATCCCATTGGTGAGATAATAGACCATTCTATACTTGTTTCCATTTACAAAGTATTCAAATTATGGCCAAAGTCCTTCTTGGAATTTCTGTAAAATTGGAGAGAAACCCAAGACATTTATATTTTTAAGTGTGCTGGGGAGTCCAAAAAATGCATGCCAAATCCAAGGGTCATGCTTTGCCACGGCTTCAAGAATTATTTTTGGCTCCTTTTCTTTGCTGGAGTACTGTCCATGGTCTGCAACTGGCGAGTTTTTCCAACTCCAGTGCATAAAATCCAAGGACCCCATGATGCCAGGAAAACCTCTCTTTTCAGAGATGGTCAGTATTCTAGCTGTGTTGTATTTTTGTGGGCTTCTTATATATTATTCAACATAGATCTTCACAATGGTCAAGAAGAATACCTTGAATTTTTCAAGGGCAGTATTCTCACCTATTTTTTTTGAATATCAGCAATCAAACAATAGAAATCAAAATAAGCAGTTGCATGCAGGGCTGTACAGCCTTTAATTGTGCATGGAATGCTTGGTGGAAGTGTGTTGACAGTACAGCAATATATGCAGAGGCATGCAGGGTTGCACAGCCTTTATTGCATCATGTATGGAATGTTTGGGTGGCAACATATGGACAGCACAGCAATATATGCGAGTGGCTGCAGGGGTTGCACAGCCCTTGTTCAATTATGCATGGAAGAATCTGGAATGTGGCTTGGGAAATATGGCAACAGATCACCTGAGGCTGTGTAGACAAGATCCCCTTAGAAAGTGCTCCTGCATGGAGTTCCCCTGCAGCAAAAATAACTCACTCTTCAATATGAAAGGAGGGATTCTCCCAGCCAGATCCTCCCCTTCACATAAACCAACTCAGAGGAGCCTTTCCTTGTCTACGACTTGGTAGGGTTAGTAGTGTTTAGTTAGTTAGTAGTGTTTGGTAAGTTAGTAGTAGTGGTGTTTCCCCTGTAATAAGGGTGAGTGGTGGTCTTTCAAGAAAAAATTTTGTCTATAAGAGCTTATTAACAGTATTTACAGCAAGAATAACAGTAGTCGTGGTTAGTAACAACACTTAGTAGTAGCAGAGTTGTCAGCCCTAGAGATACTCCAGAGTATCCAAAAGCCTGCATTATAGTATTTTATCTCCTTTAATATTGAGAAATCATGTAATTTTATTCCAGAAATGGATTTCTCATGTAATTTTACATAGGGTTACCCACTGGGCCTACCCCCAAATTCATAC
>LAVV01015492.1:0-18318 GCA_001263375.1 Puccinia sorghi
TATCCCCCCTTTAATGCCCAAGTCCTTGGTGGACTCTGCATCTTCCCCGGGCAGCATTAAAAACCCTGGCTGTTGGGAAAAAAACTTGACCTCTTACTACTACCGTTTCTGTCGATGTTGTCGGTGCTTGCTGGTTGCATTGAGGAATCGAGTGTCAAATTGGCTGACCAATGCCTTGCAGTTCTTCAGGTTTTCAACCGGTTCCCAGGAGTTTTATTGAGGGCCAAATCCTTTCCAGCTGACCAAATACTGCCTCTGTTGTCCACGCATCCTACAGTCCAGAATCTCTTCAACTTCCCACTTGTTGCTGTTGTTGATTGTGATGGGGTTTGGTGCTTGCGTTTGGTGGCCTTCAATCATATCCGGTTGGCGTTTTTGAAGGAGGGAGACATGGAACACAGGGTGAACGCCACGGAAAGAGACAGGTAATGTTAGTTCATAAGCAGAGGAAGAGATGACTTTTGAAATTGGGAATGGTCCTAGCCATCGGTCGTCCAGTTTGGGGCATGGTCTGGTTGATGATATGTTCCGGCTGTTGAGCCAAACCTCATCTCCGACCTTCCAGTCCGGGTTGAACCTGACATGCCTATTGAACTGGTGCTTCATTGTTTCTTGTGCTCGTCCAAGACATTCTTTCAATTCTTCCTGGACTTTGCTGAGTTTTTTGAGGTGTTCCTCAACTGCTGGTAGGCACTGTTCATGTCAACTCCAGCTCCCAGTTTGATCTCCATCTCAGAGGCCGCCTTGACTTCAACACTTGTAACTCAACCACCAACAGCCAGAATGATCAATCCCTGCAACACACCTGGGTCTGATCAGGCAAGCACAGCAGAAGTTCAAGCGGCTAATCAGTCTACCCTGGTTCAATCTGATGACTGAAAAAAACGGCGGAATTTCATGTTCCAAGGAGAAAGCATGGTGTCCAAGACCCCAAATCAATCAGGCTCATGGTAATCCATGCATCCATTTCACACTCTACATATCCAAAAAAGAAGAACGATTTATTAACACATTTTTCTTTATAACAAAAACAAAACTGAAATGTGAGACTGATTCAGCGCAAAGCTCCAGGCCGAATTGCCTGAGCAAGAGAGTTGTATTAATCGGGGATATTTTGTAGATTTGTGTGTTGATTAAGTTATGATTTCAATAAGTCCCAGCTTGTAGGTGCGAATGGGTGCCGATAAATAACAAAAAATAACAAGGGAATACACATGGAGCGGTAGAAGGAGGTGGGGGGAAACATGAGAGGGGAGAAGAGGCCGAAGGGGGACTGGGTGAGAACTATTTGAACAAGTCAGGAGACAACAAGTCGCTTGAGGGATGGACGTTAGAGACGGGGTGATGAGTGATGGTGGCG
This sequence comes from Puccinia sorghi, assembly GCA_001263375.1. Lineage (NCBI taxonomy): Eukaryota > Fungi > Basidiomycota > Pucciniomycetes > Pucciniales > Pucciniaceae > Puccinia > Puccinia sorghi. Next base: position 1,361 of record LAVV01015492.1, read on the forward strand.
GAAGGACGAGGGGAGTGGTCGGGGTCGGAGGAGTCAGTGATGGACATGCCGGTGGTAGAGGAGGGCGAGCCCTGGGAGGCGGCTTGTCGTTTGGCCAGGAACGGGAACTTAGTTCGACGTCCCTCGTGCGCTTCCTGCTCCTGTCCGTATGTCTTCCTTGCTCGTTGTTGTTGGTGGTGTGGTTGCTGGTGTGGTTGATGAGGATGGTGATGGTGAGAAGTATTGGTGTTAGCGAGACTGTTGATAAGAAAGCGTTTCTTGGAGGTTTTGGTGGCCGTGGTCTGGTTGAGATGGGTGGTGGAGGTGGAGCCGCTGGCGACTGCGGATGCGGAAGGGCCGGCGGGTGGTGCAGCAGCTGACGAGGTGGTTGATGACGAGGAAGGTCGGAAGGGTGCGGCCTCTTTCTCTTTCTCTTTGGAGAGATGGAGGCTGTCGAGTCCGTTGATTGAGGCGGGACTAAGCAGACTGACGATGGGCGGAGGAGAGGAGCAGCCGGTGAGGGGGACGTCCACGGGGGCGAAGAAGGGATTGGTAGAGACCGCTGTGAAGTGGCTCAACAGATCGCTGATGACCTGTTGTTCATTTTGCGACTGGGTACTATTACAACTTGCTGCCGCTGTTGTTGTTGTACAGCTGGCGGTAGGAGCAGTAGCAGGTGTGTTGTGTGTTGAATTGGAGCCAGTGATGATGTTCAAGTCAGAACAAGGGATGGCTTCGGAATGTGGTGGAAGTGTCGCGAAGATGGGGCAGGGCGTGTTGAGTTGGACGTGGATGGTGCTCAGTGGCGCTATTCGACGGTACAGTGACAGACTGATCTTGACGGGACACTGGTTGATCAAGATGGCCAGGTAAATGGACTTGGGGTCCAGATGGAACTCCAAGGCTGCTTCCTCGATCAAATCCTACAACCCACCGAAGAATATCAATCAAAGATATACTTAAGTAGACAAAAGTATCTAGAAACTTACGCATAGGTTGGGAGGTTTCAGCGTAGCTAAGGTTTGGAAAGAATAGCGGAGGATGATGGGGACATGACTAGAATCCAGTGTGCGGGGGGAGGTTTGTTGTTGTTGTTGCTGCTCTCCGTCGGAAGGATTTGAGGAGAGAGCAGGATGAGAGTCGAGGGTCCAGTCCAACATGGCCGAGTTGGTAGCAGCAATGTTGAGGAAGGAGGAGTACCGCTGATCAAAGCCAGAGGAGAAGCCCACTACCATTTGTTGTTGTTGTTGCTGGGGATATGATGATATATTTATGAAGAGGAGAAATGAACAAGATGTGGGCAGATGACATGATCTGAATATCTACAGGGATCTTTCTTGACTGAGTCTCGTCTCTCATTACGATTTACTATTACAAAATGGTGCGTTTGTTGTTGTTGATAAAGGAATATGTACTCATCTATTAAGTTCTCCGTTAGTCTTCCCCGCTTGTTGTTCAAGTGGGCGGTGCGGTGCCGCAGCACGGCAGCTCAGCCGGCGCTCACTGCTTAGTGCAGCACAGATAGCTGTCCTAGGTCTTGGTTGCCCGATCATCCTGGCCCTCAGCTGGGCCCTTGTCCAAGATCAGTTAAGAGCATCCACCCTTGTATCGCTAAACCCGCTCGGTAAGCGGGATCTGCCAATTTTGCATGCATGCAATGCAAACCCTCGTGCTCTTGTTAGGGCTTGATCTCAACATATTCATTAGTTAAGATCTCACCCCTTCCAGATCCAAATCTGGAATTTCAAATTCTAAAATTCCAGATTATTCTAAATAGGTCACCCTCCCTCACAAGCTCTCACTCTGTGATCTATTTTTAGCTCTCCCCTCATTCAGAACTTCCTCAAACCAGTCAACCAAACATGGATTAATTCTTCAAGATGCCTTCAACATCACTTCATATATCCCCTCCCAAAGATACAATCTCCTTCTTGAGTTCCAAAAATTGCAGCAAGACTGACAACAACAGGGCTTTTGTCACCACAATGGGTGTAGATGTTGTGACTTTCAGCATCATCCTTTGTCCATTTGCAATTAAATGGGCATCCAAAACAATAACAAGAGCCAACACCAACCCACATGACAAGGGTTGGATGTTGTACTCTCAATGCATCAGGGTGTCTTGGGTTGGTATTACACTGGTTGAACTCAATCATGTCCGCAATATCTCTACAGCTGATTTTTGCAATCATGCCTGTGGTATGCTCTTCTGCAACATTTGATCATGGTACTCTGGCAACTTAGGCATGGCCACATCCTCTGACCATCCACTGAGGATGTAATACAGCCTTGCAGAATGTAAATTGAAAAGATCCCCCTTATTGAAGCAGTGATTTGGATTTGTGGATGGCCTAAAACATCTGGGATTGGTTTCTGAGTACAATGATGAGTAAGTCATTTTTATTTTTGTAATTCTATTTATGGAGGACTTCCTGCCAGTCTGGATTACTTAATATAGATGCACCAAATCTAAATCCCAAACTTTGTGAGGGGGTAGGAAACTGACTGTCATCCAGTTTCATCACCAAACAAAGTTTGGGATTTAGAAATAGAAGCTCCAGATCAACCTGGTTCCTGGCTTGACTGAGCCATAGCTAAACTTCTATGTCATCACTTCTGAGTTACCCCTGAAGAGATTTAAACCCCTGAATCTTCTGAGTTTGTTCCCCAGTCATCCCGTCACCCAGAAGCACATTCAGCCTTAGATTATAATGAATCTGTGAATTGTGATTTATAACCAGAACCAAACTACAACATAAAAAAGATGAAAAGATTAGATAAGAATTAAAGAAAACAGGATTTCAAGATAGGAGAAAATAAAGAAAAGAAAAGATAGCCACCTTCAACAACATATAGAGATATAAAGAGGAACAATGAGTACTAGGAGAACAGGAAATGCTAAGAAGCAAAGACTAGAAAATATACGAGGAGATTAGTAAGAAGAGGATGAATGAGAGGTGTTCCAATATAGATTTCTAACCAAATTGAGAAGTTGTGTTATTTTTATGAATTTGAACAAGATAAAGTCAGTAGAAGAGGTTTGAGTTTGGGGTAAAATAGATAAGAGTATGAAGCAGAGTTGTAGATGATGAGGAAGTGGAGTGAGTGAGTTGTGGGGAGGTGAAATGACAAAGATATAGTTTTGGTGGAGATCTGTGGTGAGAGAGTGAAAGTGATTTGAACTGGATCTGAGCATTCCTTTGAAAGAATCAGTTCAAATATATTGGGTAATTGGCAAGTTAAATGATTGGCAAACTTCTAATTTCTGTTGGAATCTGAATCAGTTCAAATATATTGGGTAATTGGCAAGTTAAATGATTGGCAAACTTCTAATTTCTGTTGGAATCTGCTTACAAAAAGATTTTTTTTTTTATTTTTAACATTTAAGAATACGACACTGGGGTTCTTGTTGGTCAGAGGAAACAGAGCCCTTTTTGCTTCCTATGGGTTCCACCTGTCAACGTAATCTTTGATCTCCTTCTTTGTGATCAACTTTTGGAGGCTCTTCTGGCTTTCTTGAGCCTGGTGTAGGAGAGTCTTCTTGCTTTGAAGGTCGGGGGCTTTGTTGAATTGATTCTTTAGGGCCACGTGTTCTTTCACTAGAATCTAAATTTTCTCGTGAAGGCTGAGGACTTGTATATTGCTGTTTGTCTCTTGGTGAGTGATTATCTGGACTTTGTCCTCTACCGGCGTAAGGCGTTTCTGGGTAGCGGCAAAGGATGGCAGGGGACGGTGCAATTCCATCAAATTGTCCGAGGTGGTCTCCGCTTGCTCTATCCTCTTTCAATTCATTTTCTGAACTCTGGTCTCTAGGTCTGTCAGGCTCTCAGCCACCTTTGTCGCTTTGGCTAGCAACTTTCTTTGCTCTGGTGGTTGGTGGGAGCAGCTGTGCAAGTTTGGGGCATTGGGATCTGGTGGGAGGAATCTTTTAGATTAGCAAACTAAGTAGGTGTCACCAGGAGAAGGATTAGATAGACTTACCCCAGTCTATAAGGTCCTGGTTATTGGTATGATTGTTCTGCAGTTGAAAAACTTATTATACCATTTTAATTCCCTCCTCCAACCTACCTTTATGAATTTTTTTGGGAAGCATTCCTTCAAAGAGTAATTTTTAAAATGCATGTTTGGATGCCTCCAAAAAACCAGTTCAAATATATTGGGTAATTGGCAAGTTAAATGATTGGCAAACTTCTAATTTCTGTTGGAATCTGCTTGATCCCAATTTATTCAGAAGCACTTCAGACCAATTTCCAATTAATCATGAAGACCTAATATGTTTTTGTGAAAAATCCCATTCATTCCTGCCCAAATTTAAAATTTGATAGTACATGACTTCAGAACTTCAGAGCTTTGTATTAAAATGATCTGGCATTACCACTCAAATTTACTCTATAACATTGGAACAAGCATTGATGAGTTTGGAAAATTACATTTCACCCTTATATTAAATAAGTAGTAAGTAGTCTTCAAAGAAATTTTGTTCTTTTCAGAGCCAGATTTAATTGATTGATATATATACATGCAGTAACTCCATAATGACAATCATGGACATCGGAAAAATTACTCAAACCCAAAAAAATTGAAAATATCAAGGAAAATTACAATGTTGGAAGGTGGAGTTCAAATATTATTTATCCTGGTTATATGATGCACTCATTCGCATGTGCAGGTCATATATATACAGACCAGGTAATGATTTAAATACCAATGCCGGCTCCTAAGCCTATGCCCACACCCAACTAATGTTCAAAAAGACAAGGAACCCAAAAGACAGTTAGCGACCACGTCTAAAGGCTTCAAAAAAGTTTGGGAAACCTACCCCTAAGCCTAGGCCACCACCGCCTCCACCGTATCCTCCACCATATCCTTGGCCATAACCTGCACCACCATATCCTAGGCCGTATCCTCCACCACCATACCCTAGGCCGTATCCTCCACCACCATACCCTAGGCCGTATCCTCCACCACCATATCCTCCGCCGTACCCTCCACCATACCCGCCACCATATCCCCCAAATCCGTCACTGTATCCTCCGCCATACCCCCCATAACCCTATGGGAAAGGATAGTGATTAGCTGGATGATTAGTCTCGAGGTTTTTTACACTTACATGTATACGACCTCGTCCAAAGGTAGGAACGGCTGTTACTGTGGGGGCGCCGATTAGAGCCGCTGCGATTGACAACATAGCGCAAGTGAACTGCATGTTGGCTGTAGTTGCGTGTTTATGGAATATATTGGATCGAAGTCAAGGATGCCGGTATAGATGTTAAGATTCTTGTAAGTTGGTTGCCTTGTTTTTCGAAGAACGTTAGGAGCTAAGTGCTGAAAGGTGCCGGATAGGATAATCTAGGTCTGGTAAGGGATGGGTGCAATGGACTCCTGGTGAAGAAGAGGGGTGTGGATTGTAAGAATGATGGATGTGTGCTTTGGTTTTATAGTGCGTCCCCAGTGCTTTGAGCTGCTACATTGTGGTCGAACTGAAGACAACCGACCAGGGAATACTTCCTCCGTAGCCAACGATTCCAACCAGCTCAGAATAATCAGCTATGTACGCAGGCTGTTGATGGGAAATCTTTTGGACCGAACCTCTTTGGACCAAATCAAACATATCCGAGTCCAGCTCAATAACCTTAATACGGTTGTCCGGCTGGAGTAAGACGATGGCAAATATGCACAGGGCCGGTCTAGGCTCCTCCATGTAGTAAGCATGATCCTGACTTGGAAAGAACCAAGAGTAATATCGTGGTCAGAGCAACCTAATGATCATAACTTCTCCACAAATGATGGCTACGAGTATCAATCTTGTTCATGGGCTAATACTTTACCACTTGAGCGTTGCTTGTGAAGTGACGGCAGTCTGGGCCAGCTTGTGCGTTGAATCTTGCCCACTCGTGATGTCTCTTTTTTTCAATGCCCCAATCAATGTCACTTCACTTTTTATTGAATTGATGTGGATTTGTGCTGTCGAGCTCTTTTAATTGCATTTCTCTCAATACACTGATGACGGTGAATGAATGCCAATCGAGAAACCAGAGGGGCTAAGTATGGGCACGATTACCTCTTCAAAATCTGGGGGTAGGAGCAAGAGACCCGCTGGATTGAGAGCAGACTTGGCCTCTTCAGTCCCTGAGTTCGACTTTCAAAAGCCGCCCTTGGAGGACCCAGAAATATATGAACATCATGCAGCAAAAGAAGAATGCAAGATGGACAAGAGAAGCTATGTTAGGTTACGGAGCCAAATAAATGCACATGAGAAAGAGGAGCTATGATCCAATGCATCAAGAATAAATGTAAGATTTTGGTCCATGTGAGACTTGGGCTGGGCTTTTATCCTCCCACCCATCCGCGCAAAGTATTTTCATCTGTTGAAGAGGTTAAGAACGCATTAAGCACCCACCATCGTGGTAATCTTGTCCAAGGATGAACAGGAAAAGGATGGATTGACTGGACAAATGATAAATAACAGTAATAATAATCTTGCATCATTGTGATTTCGACCTGTGCAGCTCAACACATAAAGAGCAAATATTGGACTTGTGATCTAACCAAAATATTGTAATAAGAGAGGAAAATCACAGTAAAGAAACGCTACAACTAACTATTCCATAGTCCACTGTTGAATTCCAAAAAATCAAGATACTCCAGGCAATTGCTAGATCAAAGATACAGTCAAACTATCCAAGTATGAACCTTCGTAAAAAATACATGAAAAAAAGGTAGTTGGCATGACACGTGGATAATAAAGCCGCAGGAATAAAAAAAAAGGTAGCAGAAAATCGAAGGGACGCATGATAAAAAAAAAAGAATTCAAGACTGCAAGTCAGATGTGCAATTTGTGGACGAGAGGAGAAAGTGCATCGTGATCACCGATGGCGATTTTTCTCGAACTGGGCAAAGACTTTGAGGCTGTTATTCAAGATGACTTGGTCGTCTATTTCCTCCGTCAGCTCAGCCTTGCTGGCACCCTGATAATGTTCATTGAGATGGTCGCGTTGCTTCAATGATTCCAAATATTCTTCCGATTCCTGTGCGTAGATGTCATAGACACAAGTCGCGCAACCTGAGCATGAGATAAATGAAAAGGATGAAGCCATCTGTAAGCTCGTATTCCAGGACAGTCGTCCGGTTTTTTTCTTTTTTTTTTTCGTCAAAAATGTGACTGAGTACCTGACATGCAGCAGTCTTCCGGTCCTGGAGGTTTTGGAGGGGCAACGATGTTAGGGGAAGTAATCTTCACGACCCCGGATTGACATGACCCATCTGAACCGCGAGATTGGTCCTCTTGAGAGAGTGAGATGGGTGAGAGATGGGCGACAGGATTTGTTGCGAACTGGTTGGAGAGGTTGAGGCGGGAACAGTCGATAGGATACCACGACGAGGGCAAAGGAGTGCCGAGATTTGAGGAGTTGCGGTGAGACTTCTCGGCACCTGCGGGGCTCGGATCGGGGACCAGGACGTATGTGAGTCGAGTGGAACTGTGCACACTTCGAGCACAGTGGCCAGGTATTCTTCTGCAATACCTTATCATGTGTGAATGGTTCAGTGTGCGCACAAACAACGAAGCACATGTGCGATGGAGAGGAGAATGCCGTACCTTGAACGAACACCCATTCATTCAAGTTCTCCATCGAGTGTGCGATGCGTCCGGGCGGGGGCGGTCCGGCTCCCGGGGTCTGCCCGGGTTCACACAAAACGTTTTTTGCAAAAGCCAACAAAAAACTCAGACATAACTATTCCTCCTTGGATTCGGGGGTCAAGGAAAGCTGCCTGATCAGGCCAGTACATACAAAAAAAAAAATAGTCATTCGAGGGGCGCTCAAGGTTGGCTTGAAAGAAACAATGTTAATTTCCTTTTCAAACGACATGATAGCTGTAGGGATGATCGGATGATACCTTACAAATTATAAACAAAAGACACAACACAGGCGTCCCCAGGTTTCCTTTGGAAGGGACGCGACGAGGCATCCCTAATAGGTAATCTGCAACTACACGGGGGCTCATCAAGACTGGTAGTCTGGGATGACGTGATCAGAGAAATACTGCTACATATTCAAGGATGCACCTCCGAGCCTGCACGACCAAGGCAGCAGACGATCCCGACAGGTGGCAGAGCACAGCCGCGCTTCGATTGCTTGTTGAGGCTGCCCTCATTATAAGCTCTCCCCCAAAAATGGGCGAGGTGTTGAACAACGTAAAGCAGGCTCTCTGCTTTCCCAGTTGCCATCACCGTGTGCACAAGACACATGGGAACCCCCTTCCGCCTCCCTCTTTCTTTTAAAAAATAGACAAAGGAGAAACAAAAAAAGGCAGGTGTCGTTCTCGGCTGGATATTCTTCTCATCAATCAAGTCACCGTTCTCCTCATTAATCATTAATAATCTGGAAGCTATCAATTGCGTTACGATAACTACTGAAACGAGACAATATGGCGGAGCATCTACGACTAGTTTTTGCAGATAAGGTAGCACAAAAGCTTCCGGTGTTTGTAGCGTTCATAACAGCAGGTTGGTGAACATTATGTAGTCAAAGTTTTCCGACGATATGATGGGGAATTATTGACGCCATCTCAATACTGGTTTCGTCTTCTTATCATGAACAACAAATGAAGGCTATCCGAGTCCCCAGCTGACCGTGCCGTTGATGCTGGCAATGGAAGCCGGCGGGGTAGATGTGATCGAGCTGGGGATCCCCTGTACCGAGCCCTTTGTCGATGGTCCCGTCATCCGAGAATCTCACCAAGTCGGCAACCTCATCGTTGTATCGGCATCCTGAAGAAAACCAAAAATAACTTTTTTTGTTGCTTTGTTTCCTTCACATATGTATGTACATGCATTATTAGGTGGCTCTATGGTACAAGGTAGGTTTCAAGATGTGTTTCGAGTTCATCTCTGAGGCCAGGTCGAGAGGGTTGAAAGTACCGGTGATTTTAATGGGCAAGTGCATCCATCCTTGAATATTTTGCAACATCCCATCATCATATCATAAAAAAAGCTGGCGAATTGGTGAGGTGAGAGCCTGACTACTAACCAACACGTGGAAAAATTGTGAGTAGGTTATTACAATACCATTTTCTCGTATGGAGAGCAGGCAGCGACAGAGGAAGCCAAACAGGCAGGAGCGAATGGGTATCTGATAACCGATCTTCCTATGGAAGAAGCTGGCCCGTTCCAGCTCCTGTGTGTCAGCTCCGGGTTGGTCAGCAATATAACTAAGATATATATCCCAACAAATCTCGGCGGTCTCACTGGCTTGAACTCGTTTTTATTATCTTTTGTCAATTGTTTGGGGGATTATACTAGGCTGAGTTACGTGCCGGTCATACCGCCTAACGCTTCCGAGACTCGTATCCGCTTACTGGCATCAATCTCCGATTCCTTCATATATGTCATGTCACAGGCAAGTGTGGATAGATGGAAGCTCCCTACCTCACTACACCCAACAGTTTTCTAATCAGTGATTCCTGGATGAACGCTGAAGAAAAAAACTCTCAATTATGTGAACTTCTCTAGATGGGGCCTACGGGAGCGAGGTGGGAGGTGTCAAGTTCGGTTCCGGGACTGATCAGTCGAATCCGGAAGCTGGCGGTGGGGGCGGATGGAAGGGCGATCCCAATGGTGGTGGGCTTTGGGATCTCAACGGCGGCGCAATTCGAGTATGTGGGGCGGCTAGCAGACGGCGCGGTGGTGGGCTCCAAGTTGATGGAGGTGGTGAAGAGCACAGGGATTCCGATGGAGGCGCTGACCAGGTTCTGCGAAGAGATCTGTGGGAGAAGAAGACTCGCTGCATCCTTGCCCCCGATGATCAGTTTGCTGCCGAAATCCTCTGGGGAACGAGATGTTGGAATGGGCCGCTTCGGCGTCTTCGGCGGCCGGTACGTCCCCGAGGCGTTCATCGGCTGCTTGGTTGAACTCGAGGCCTGCCATCGTCAAGCCATGGCAGATCCGGCATTTCGGGCTGAGTTGGAAGTACATTACGAGCACATCAACCGCCCCTCGCAGCTGTACTTTGCACAACGATTGTCCGCGCATGTCGGCGGGGCCAAGATCTGGTTCAAGCGGGAAGACCTCATCCACACCGGCTCCCATACAATGAACAACATCATCGGCCAAATCCTCCTCGCCAAGAGGATGCGGAAAACCCGCATCATCGCCGAGTGTGCCACTGCCCATTACGGTTTCGCCATCGTCTCGCTCTGCACAAAGTTCGCCTTGGATTGCGTGCTCTATATCGGCGAGGAAGACCTTCGCAGATGCCCCGATTTCCTTCTAAAGATTGAGGAACTTGGTGCATCAGTGGTAACTGTGAGTAATGGCGACAAAAAATTGAAGGATGCAATTCGTTAAGCCTCTTCTTTTTTTTAAAAAAACATCTTGCCGCTCCTTTTGTTTTTGAGACTTAATGACATATTTACATTGGTGTCAACTAACTTTGGTTTCTTTGGAGGGAGGAAATATTAGATGAAGCGATGAGTATATGGGCGAGGGATTTCGGGACGACACATTATCTGATTGGGTCAGCGATAGGGCCGCATCCGTTCCCAACAATAGTGCGAGATTTTCAGAGTGTGATAGGAAGGGAGATGAAATGGCAGCTGGAAGGGAGCCAGGGAAAGCTGCCGGACGCGGTGGTAGCATGTGTGGGTGGGGGAAGCAATGCAATAGGGTAAGTGATCTCAAATATCGGCTTCTCTGAGTTGCCGGAAAGAAGAGAGGAATCAAGCAATCTTTGGCGCGTACATATTTATATTAGAGCATTCCACGCGTTTATCGAAGACCCGAGCGTGAGATTGGTGGGCGTGGAAGCTGGAGGCAGTGGGATAGAAGGGACGCGGGAATCTGCCTCGTTGTCGAAAGGCAACAAAGGCATCTTTCATGGAGCGCTGACCTACGTCTTACCAGAGCAGGAAGGTGGCCGGATCCCGTTGCCCGCATCTCGGTCCATTGCCGCGGGACTAGATTATCCCGCGGCGGGCCCGGAGCTGGCATGGCTCAAGGAGACCGGAAGGGCCGAGTTTCACTCGGCCACCGACTTGGAAGCTATCCAGGGTATCAAGACCTGCCTCCAATTCGAGCACATCTTGCCCGCAATCGAAACTGCACATGCTATCAATAGGACTATTCATGTCGCGAAAGAACTCGGCAAATCTGCCAACGTCGTCCTGGTCCGTCTTCCTGTCCTCCTCTCACCTAATTGACATTCCTTAGTGATTGACCATTTCTCTTCGTTTCCAGTGTCTGTCTGGCCGAGGCAAGCAAGACTTTGAAGGCGTTTTAAGCCAAACATGAGTCAAGAATTATTGGAAGTGATTCAATTCTCTTAAAACCAGATCAGAGGCTGTGAATATTCCTCTAGTTTTGGATTCGTCTTGATGGTTTGGGGAAAGTTTAACATCGAACACTACTTCCTGTGATACTGAAATGGATATATGTAAATTTGCTACCGTCAAGTAAGATCGTCATACTCGTTATGCACAGGTTATACAATGGCCCAACAAGAAACTACGATTTAAGTAAAGGAATATTGCGAGAACCTTCAATTTGACTGCGTAAACACAAAACGGGTAAGCGAGAACATTGGCCTTGTTATGGGGGAGGAAAAATAACAAATAAAAAATCTAGTTATAGTTGCATCGTTCGTGATAGTGCCAAGTAATGGATAGGAACGTCTGTCTTTTTTTTTTTGGTGATCAGGCAAAACTCCAAAACAAATCCTGAGGGTGAGATCCAGGAGCAGAGGAAGTACCGCGGCTACTAAGATCCGACTGATGAAGAGCAGGGATTGACAGAGATTGACTCAAATTACTCAAATTTGAAGTCAGATAAGTTTTCTTGATCGACTCCTGAAGTTGGTTATGGTGGTGAAGGTTACCCAAAATTCCCACCCCAGATACTCCGATTTCTGTTTCATATGTCTTCATCGTTCTGGCCTCTATGTCTTTCATGATTTGTGTCAACTTTTCTTCCTCGAACTCTGTGGTGATGGGCGTGATGATGTAAAAAGAGGCAAAGAGTTAATGGGGATTGAAAAAAAAAAAAATGAGTCAGGAGAGACTGACTGTCAGGAAGTAAGGTAATCGCACATCCACCACCACCGGCTCCCGTCAATTTAGTTTTCAAGCCGGAAGTAGCAGTAATAGATTTCACGAGCTCAAGTTGGCTATGGCTAACGCCTAGATCAGAGAGTAGTGCGTGATTGCTGGCCATCAAGTTCCCCAATGTTTCGATGATACGATCCCTCTTGATCGTTGGCATGTTAGAACCTGATTCCTTACTTGTTGCCAAATCTTTGATCGCCTCTTGTGCAGAAATCGTGAGCTCCTCGATGTCGTCGAGGATTTTTTGAATATGTTCAGGATCTTCAGCTTTCTTCCGAGCCACACCAGCGACTAGGGACTTGGTATCTCTTGGGACTTGGGTGTCACTAATCAAGATCCTGATCGCCCCAAAGCCTTGAATCTGTTCGATCGATTGCTTTTTTTGGTCGCTTTGCTCCCCAATTAGTTTCCGGAAACAGATAGCACCCCCGAAGCTTGAAACTGTGTTATCGACTCCACTGGGACTACCATGTAATATTTTTTCTCCCAGGAATGCCCATCGATTAATGGTTTCTACCTCTGCTCTCCCGATTTCCTTTTCGATTGGGACGGCGATGTGCTGGTGGCTATATAGCAGGGCAGAAGCCAAACAAACTGAGTATGAAGCCGACGAGCCCAGACCTGCGCCAATCGGCAGAGTCGAACGGATCGTGAATATTTGTGAGCGCCGGTTCTCCTTCGTGGCCAGGTGCATGAACAGGTATAAAAAGGCATGTGCAGCTTGCACCAGGCTATTTGTCTCGGCTTGGCCTGAAATCTGGGCCAGCAGAGCCTGCGAAAGGTGAGGATCAACCTGCAGCTCGCCCTCGCTCGTAGACTTGACGTCATCCCAAGGTAGTTGATCCAACGGCCAGGAAGCAGTCCAACCTTTGTCAGGCAGAAATAAGGATACGATCTCATTTGTTTGATGTCGTGCTGGTTCAACATAGCAGTAACAACGTCTGTTGACAGCCGCAGCGATTGCTTTTTTGCCGTAAACGACGGCATGCTCTCCAAACAGAATAATCTTCCCTGGGGCGGAGACCAACAACGTAGTCGGATTGCCTGAAGAGCCGAGACGGCCCTTGTGCGGTACCATCGCCTCCATTGGAGAAAGCGGCATGGAAGCCATCCCCACTCGTTCGTAGCCTGAATCAACCCTGGTCTCGTCGAGAATTCTAATTGCACCTGCTTCGACTAAGGCTGCTTGAAGATCTTCTAACAAGTCATCAGGATCTTCAATCCCGACACACAGCCTAATCAAATCCTCTGGCAGGTCTCGGGCTGCTCGGACAGCGGGATCTATCGAGGCATGACTGGAAGGAAACAAGGGAAAATTGACAGAATGGACAAGGGTCAGTTGGACTTATAGACAGACTTTTCTTTTGAGAAGACTCGCAGGAATAGCTTACGACATCAAGCAAGGCATACTAATCAAGCTATTGACGCATCCAAAACTAACACTGATACCCCATAGACGAGTTGAGCTGACGATTTTTTTGCTCAATTCATTGTCCCCGGTCTCGAAACTGAGGACGGCACCAGGTCCCTTGGCCAGTCGATCGTGTATGCATTTACCCTTGTGATGGGCTAGGCCAGGAAAATTGACCTTGAAGCCCAAATGATCCAGGTATTTAGCGACTCGGATCGCGGAGGCTTGTTGGCGATCAAGACGAAGGGAGAGGGTCTTGATGCCTCTGGTCAGTAGAAAGCATTCGAAAGGGGCGAGCCCATTGCCAACACTGTTGATGACAAACGCTAGTTGAGCGGCAATTTTGTCAGAATTGCACGTCACCAATCCAGCCATCAAATCGTGATGTCCGCTGAGAAATTTAGTGCCGGAATCGTAGACGATATCGGCACCGAATTCAAGTGGTTTCATGAGGTAGGGCGACATCATTGTATTATCCACCACGATGATTGCCTCCGGGATGATGGGTTTGACTAGATTGATGATCGCTTGGATGTCGACAATCTGGAGGAGTGGGTTGGTGGGACTTTCGAGGAGGACCATTCGGACCCGACTATCTTTGACCAGGAATGGTTTGAGGAGCTCCAGGTTGGTAGTATCGATGTGATGAGTTGTGATTCCGTTGTGGGGCTTGATGTAGGTGAGTAATCGATTGGAGCCTCCATAAAGATCGTTTCCGGCAATGATCTCATCTCCCGGTTGGAGAGTTCGGAGAATGACGTCCAAAGCGGCCATACCGGAGCTGACAGCAAAGGCATGCTTGGCGGCAGAGATTTTGGCAACATGATGTTCTAGTATGGTTACGGGGGGGTCAGTTGAGATTGAATAGGGTGATGCAGTTGGATGAGACAAGCAAGATAAACTGACGAAGGAATGTCCGACTGGGGTTACCGCTACGAGTATAATCATATTGTCCATCGACCCCTTTGAATGTGGAACTTTGATAAATTGGCACGCTACTCGCCCCAAAAGGATCCTTGTGGGTCTGGTCAGGATTATCGACGGTTGCGCATAGGGTAGAAAACCGATGAGGGGCACGCTGTAAGGCCACTGGACTTGTACTGGATGTCATGGAGGCGGATAATGGAGAAAAAAGGTCAGAAGAGGAATTGATTGACTGGTTGAGGGTAGCGCTGTTGGCGTTATTCATCGTGCACGAATCCAAGTCTTGCGTTGCTCCTCGGTTAACTGTTGCTTTGTGCAGCGTTTTGGAAGGACCGGCGACCTTTTCGAACGGAAGGAAAACAGTTTTTTTATTTTCTTACGATTGCACAACCACTTTTGGCTGTCCGTCTGCCTCGGCTTGACGCATACATAAGCTCGCACATGCATCAAGCCTGTCATGAGCCCATAAGGATCCATAACAGATCTCAAGCACTCTCACCCCAATACATACAAATTTACAAATTCTATCTTCCAGCCAGAAAAGCAAAGAAAATCATCTGCTAGAGATAATGCCATTGGCCCACAGGGGTTTCGCCATTCTTGCTGGATTTTTTTTTTTCTTGTAAAGGGGAAATGCATTTACAAACCGTTTCCGGTAGTGTTGGCCTCGGGTAAATACCCCCTACCAACTAAAACCCCCCTATTCCTATTGCCCAACGACAAGCCATACCATCTTAAGGCCTTGGCATTCTTGCTGGAATTCGTTTCAAACTTCGAGATCTCCGCCGCCGCTTATCTTAAATAAGGCCTTGGAGAAACGACTCCCAAGGATTGGATGTGGCTCCCAGGACCAAGGACCTCCATTTTGGGAGTCGGCGTGACTGCCATTGGCAGCAATATGCGTGGGTGAAGCAGGGAGGGGTCCGGGGTCAGAATTGGGTGCCGGTTCCGAATATGAAGTCCGTTTCTTCAGGAACCTACACAAAAAAGGCTCAACAACAAGGCCGACTCATTGGAGAAAATACCTCACAGATGGAAAAACTAAAACAAATAAAAAACAATACTTTCTCTGGAAAAAAAAGGCCACTGATCCAAGATATATATATATATATATCATTGAGGAGCAGCCCCAATACTCTAAGAATTTGAGAATATTCTCAAAGGCCCTAAATGTAGTCTGTTATTAATTTGTAGCCTAAGATCTTGTACACAAATGAACAAGGAGGTGTAGCCATATTTGGGAATAATATCCTACTTTGCGGCCAATTGTGTGGTACGTAACCTCTGAATGAGTACCCCAAAGGGCCTAGGAACTTTTAAAGTGATTATGGATCACTAATTACATGTAAAAAAATTTTGTGTCCTCAGGAAATGTACAAATTTAATTATAGAGGTTGTAGATGAATTTGGGGACCAACTCTCACTTTTCCTGTGGTCATAACTTTTTGATGAGTACCACCTAGGTCCTTAAATTTTGTAAAAAGTGAGCATGAGCCCTTTATTACATTGAACAAGACTGGTGGCCTTAGCACATATAAAAATTTAATTATAAATGTACACATGTACTTTGGGCCAAATTCCTACTATTCCAAAATCTGTGACACATGAATTTTTAATGAGTGTATATGGTATAAGAGTTTCTTTATCAGATATTATGCACCCTTAATCACATGCTACATGATTTGTGGCATCATCAAAAACATCCTCTCTGAATTTCATGTCATCACTCTTCCCCCAGTACTCCCCAATTGGTCACCGGATGCACATAACTGCATTACTATTCATATACCTCCACCAACTCACAACTGAAAATTTAAAAGCTTTAAGGTAATTTTTCTAATTATTTCATACTTCTGAACAACTCTTACAATTGAGATAACCTCTTACCAATAAGTAAGCTGTTGTATTCATGTATAGTTTTCCACACCATGATCTCAAAAACCATTCCCACACTACTGAAATAAATGTAAAGGCGGTTTCAATAAGAAATTGTTTTGATACTGTGATATTTTTAGAATTATCTCACAACTAGATCACAAGTTATGCCCATGTATATATTTCCTACTCTAAAAGATTTTTGGCTCTTTTTCTTGATTTTTTGAAATTGTTTAGCATTATCTTACAACTAGCTATGCCTGTCCTTTTTTTTCTCCTACTGTAACCCAATTTTTCCCAAATACCTACACATCAATATCTCAAAAATAAATTCACACAGCACTGCCATGAATTCTAAAGAAATTATATTGATGCTTAGTGTTGATTCTGTAAAAGTTTAGAATCATCAAACACCTAGTTCAAAATTTATTCCCATGTGTATATTTCCCACTATAACTCAATTTTCCTAAAATACTGTCAACCACAGAGGTAATATCACCATACCTGATACTTCCCAAGTAGTTAAAATTCTGTAATCTTATTCACACTTCTTTTATTCTAAAAGATAATAATTAATATAAGGATAAGAACCTTGTTAATTAATATTATTGTTGTATATTAATTAATTTATGACCAATGAATAACAATATTGTCCCCCAGAGAATTTTACCAA
>LAVV01015525.1:8726-19392 GCA_001263375.1 Puccinia sorghi
ACTGGTTGCAGACACAGAGGCAAAGAGATGAGGGAGTGGGAGCCATATTAACTTGATCGGGGCTGGGCGGGTGGAAGCTAGGATACCAGGTCAATGACTGCCAATGGCTGCACGGTTTGAGTCATGAAGCAAGAAAGCTCACCTGGAATATCGCCTGTCTAGGATTCACCGCGAGGAGTTATGTTGTACATGTCGCACATCATAAATACTTTCCTAACTGGGCACAAGTCCTTGGCTGTGCGGTGTAACACTGACGCGCGCGGCCTCCCGCAGGGAGGCACTTGAGCATAAAGTCAAAATTCTTGCGGGACAAAAAAGCCATTTGGCTGATACTCCTCATCAAAAACAATTACAAACCCACCCAAAGCATGACTGATAATTTTGAAGCTTAGCTTCAATATGGTTTTGGTCTGGTCCTCATAACACCTATACATATTTTTTAATAAATTTTTGAACCTATACATATTTTTTAATAAATTTTTCAAAATCATGGGTCCTTATTTTTTTAATTGACTCCTCATACAACAATATACCAGGATCCGCAGGATTTCTTGCCTTGTGTATACCTGGATCCACAGTCCTGCAACTCTGTAGATCTCAAGTTACACACTTTGGTGCCATCAGGCCCTCCCAACACACCCCAGACCTCAGACCTCAACATCACAGCTCCCATCTATTCCAGAACACATTTGCCTGTTGGAGATCTGCATGACCATAAACTCAATTCACGTCAAAAAATTTCTTCCTAGCCCTCCTTCCAAGTGCCTGATGAAGTGGCCAGCAAGTGGCAAGAGCTCTATTGCCACAATTGATAGCCCACATCATGTTCCAGTATGTTGCAGAACCAGGCCAGCCTGCCAAAGCCACAAGTAAAAATCCACTTATATCCTATCTGTCAGAGTAACCCCAAGTAATTTTCTGGAGAAATTGGGTGCCTGCTCCAGCTTTGGAAGATCTGGGCAGTGATGAGTCAGTCACTCAGAGGCCTCACCAACTGCATGTTTTTTCTTGCCCAGATGATTTTAACATTCACAAAGATTCTACTGGTCCCCTTCTTGGCCAAAGGTTTATTTCATTCCCTCCAGAACCTTCCAATTGGTTTCCCAAACCACTTTTCTGCTCATAATGACACCTCACACCTTGATCCTTCAAATTTCCATATGCCACCAGAACATTTTGTTTATTGTAAACATCAAAATATTCTCAACATTGAATCCTTTCATGGAAAATGAAGGACATACCTTTTGCATTATTGCTGTATCCCCACCTTTGTTGGGGTGAAGGATTCTGCTAAGGTGTCAAAAAGAAGAGAGGATGATATTGGCGGAAGAATTTGGTGGTATGCAAAGGCTCTAATAAACTACTTCATAAGTAAACCTTTTCTGAATGTTCTTGAGTCATGGGCCAACTCACCTGGTAGTAACATTCAGGATAATATGCAATCCCTTCATCATAAGCCTCGGGGTTATTTTGTTTGGGAAGCCTTTGGGCTATGTTGTTTGGCAAGTTGGCATTCCAACTTTCCACGAGTAAAGCAGTCTTCCAAAGTGGAACCTAATATCAGTGTTGGAAATTTATCGTAAGTTCAACTGCTATGCAGTTGAATGGTAATCATACTCATGACGTTTGTCCTCAGCCTGGTAAAGTGCCCTCTTGATGGTGTTGGTTTGCCGCAGCAGGAAGGCCTGTTCCTCACCAATTGTCGTGGGGGCGCCGCATACAAGCTTATCGTTCAATACGTCCCAGCATAATGTATCTCGCCTGAACAATTTGATGCCTGTTCAGAATCCGGAAGAGCCCGATAACTTGGAGTGCATTCTGGTATGCCTTCAGGCCCAGAAAGTGGCGGTTGCAAGCGTGGATCATTAAAAAGATGTGTCTTTTTCTTCGAAAGATGTCCATTTGTTGTGCTTTGAATTTTGCATATTGAGAGATCTCCTTAAATCTCGAGAAAAGATCAGGGCAATTGACCAGAAATGGTTCAATTCGAAGGACAAGCGTCTCAAGGTTGATCAAGTCTTGAGTAAATAGGTTGATAATTTTGAGAAATTCAATGTACGTCGTTGGGTTTTCACTTGAGGTGATAAAAAAACAGTAATTCCTCTTTGGCAGTGCTTTGTCTAGGGATAGCACAGAGAATATCTAGGCCAGACTTAGGATTGCTATCTGATATATTATCATGTTGTGAGCTCCCGCGGGACTTTCGTTTCACTCTATCCAAAATCTGGTTCGTGGTATTTGCAGCACTATAAGCCTCTCCGATAGTGGCAGAGCCACAAGGGGCAAAACCAAGAAGAGGAAGACCAGAAATTGAAGCTCCAGAAGTTGCTGAATCCAATACTCTACGAACAGTATGGTGCTTCCGTTTAACCCCGTTGGTTGAGGTTTCCCCCGCGAATGAATTCTTGATTGAGATTGCCGCTTCGATTGGGGCCTAATTCTTGAGTAAATGCATTTGTTTGAGAGAAAGCCGCAGGGAGTTCATTGGGGAACCCGAATTGATGATGCGTAGCGCCTGAGGCCGGATGCCTTCTCTTCATGCTGGAGTGTTGTGAATTGGTATAGTTCGGATCTTTGTGCTACCCAAGTAAAAAAAAGTTACGTGCGAGATCAATTTACGCATGCAAATGCAGATCCAATAACTCAAAACAAAATTGACGTACATTTAGGACTGGAAGACCCGCGCGAGAAGGCATGGTGCATTTGCTATCTAAAGACAGATTGCTCGAACCATCCTTGTAAGGGCGTTGAGAGTTGGAGGATATGATGAGATTTGAGTTGGAGGATACAGGATGCGTGTCATCGAAATGTGGTGCGCCAGAGTTGAGAAGTGCAGCTCCTGTAGAATTTGGAGCCGGAAATTGGGTGGCATTGCCAGAGGGATCCGGTAAGAACTGCATGAATTCGGTCAAAAGGTCGGGCGCCCCACTGAAAAGTTGGTTCACTTGCTCATATACCTACAAATAATATGTTAACCACAATCATGAGGAACGTCACAACGCGGATGATCAAATGTAAAGAGATGAGTGAGCTGGCCAGTCATACCTCCTGTATGGGTCAAGCATCTCTTTGGTAAGTTTGAAGAATGTCAAGGAACGTTTGATAGGTTTTGGGATCACTCGCGTATCTATTTTTGATCTTGTAAACGTATGTGATAGCATGGTTGAACTCCATTGGCTTGACAGTAGGCTTAGATTAATGGTCTGTGCTCAGATTACTCGATGGTACAGGGCTGGGATTGCGATTCAGGTTTGTAACGTTGTCGAGTGTTATAGGTTTTGGTTTCAAGGCCACAACTAGGGGTAGTGGGGGTTCATTGATGCATCTCTGAGGAGGAAAATGGTTGGATGAATTGGAGGAGTTCACCGCATTTACATTTTTGCGTGTTGGCTGGTCTCTTGTTGAGGTTGTAGGTATTGGGGCGGCCGACTCGGGAATCACTTGAGAGCCGATCTCCTCGCCTCCTGTCTGTAAGGGGACCCTTTTTTGAGCCTGGATCCCCATAGGGTGAGTGACGGTGATAAGACTGTACGCGGATGAATTTCCAGTTTGGTTGGGTCCTTCACCCAGGGATACATCAATTCTATAGCCAGGTGGAAGGAATGTATTGAAGCCTTGGATGAGAGAAGGATGTCCTCTGAAGAGAGACGAGACCCCATCGATGACGCCGGGAGTATCAATCCTGAGAAAATAGGTGAGATTATTAGGATCCAGAGTCAAGCTATAAATAAATATACAAAGCCAAGGACCAGACACTGAAAACAATCAAGTAAGTGGAAATGAAGAAAGACTCTCACATCTGAGCGATATTTATTTTGAGAATTGGAGTTTGAAGAGCCGGGTAAGTTTTGAGGCTGGTTGGATAAGGCGGCGAGTGAGGATGTGAGACTGGCAGTTGTAAGAGGGGCAGCTTGGGTTGAATTGGTGGGATTTGCCGAAGTTTGACGAGGGAGCACAGTAGCAGGGCGAGTTGAATTATTGCTACCCTGAGGCTGCTGTGAGATTGTGGTGGAAGAAGCCATGGATGAAGTCCGTTTTGGGGTAGTTTTACAAACAGTTCAGCTATTCGTAACTTGTGAAGCGTCCAACGAATTCTACCAGTCTGAATGAGTAGGATAGCTGGCACTGGATGGTACGTAGAGAAAAGAGGATAAAAGTTTGGTCAGCTCTGTTGGGGTGAGGTCACACAAAGAAGAGAGAGGGAACTGACGGGAGAGGAAGAGAATAGTTGTTGTGCTGAGGAATCAAGTGAAGTTGTTTGTTAATGTTTGGTTTTTGTGCATTCTTTCACTGCGGAAGTAGGATCGAGAAGCTCAGCTTATGTCAGCAGCACTCTGTCACAGTGAGTGCGATGATTTGAGAAATGGGTGAGGAGAGTGTGGTGGGCTTACATCCTGTAAATGGTTGGAATGGAGAGTGGTTTGGCACCGCAAAGAAGCCAATTTTTGGGATTTGTGCGGCTTTTTTCTCCTTCCCTTGGAGAGGGGAGAAGGATTTTGATGAGATTCAAGCAGCTCATCCGTCAGAGGGACTGAGAAGAGGAAGGCGCCGGGAATGTTGAGAGCCCATTTGTTCCAAAGCAGTTTCAAGTGATCAAGAGACGAGGCTATGGAGAGTGACTGAAAAGCAGGTGATATTTGACGCCAAAGAGAATCGAAGCATCCGAGAAACCATTCTAGTTGTGGATAGCCGTCTTCAGCGGCCAGGTTGGAAGAAACATTATAGACGGAGTGATGGGAGTGATCGATCAAGATAAGAGTACATATCAGGAGGTTGTTCTGGTTGTAATGGGATGTACATAGCGAAAATGAGAGCTTGGGAGAGGCTGAGGAGGTCCGGCTAGGATTATTGGAATTCTGATGGGCAGCGCCCTGTTTCGGAGAGTTCTGCTGGGATTTGTTCTTGGTTTTGAATGAGGAGGCAGGATTATTGAGGTGGTCACAACGTTGGAGAGACTTTTGTGATGCAGAAATTGGGAGCTGATTCAGAAAGCGCTTGAAGGATTTTTCTGTAGGATTTGTGTAGTACGCTATCGGCAGAACGGTCACGCAAAAAATTACAGTTTGATTAATTTCCTGGATACTGGGGAGGGGGGGGGGATTGGAAATTATTTTTGTCTTGCAGTGGGTGATCTGATCTTGGGACGATCGATCACCATTTGGAGGGAGCAAAGGGATTAAGAAATTGGTGACTCGCCAAAGCCGAAGGGTGGGAAACGAACCATATTCCGAGGCAGAGTGGATCTGAGAGAGGGAGTAGAGCGAGTGGGACAACGAATCAATCTGCCATTCCTTGCCGAGCGTCTGAGAAAAACGGCTGCAAAACAAAGAGGTTGTATGTTCGGACATTTGGTAAGAAATGAGTTAGAATGGCAGAAGGAGAATTAGGCTGGTGGAATTGAATAGATATACATGCAAAGATTGAGGCCAAGTTGTTGTGGCGCTGATGGGCTGCAGTGAGTAAATCGAACGGAATTACCAACAGGCTCGCTTCCAAGCGGAATGTACAAGGTATTTGTACAAGGTACTTGGCGGATGTGAGCCGTGGGAGTGGATCCTGGTGCTCAGACTGGAGGGGAAGAGAGCTGGTTAAGGATGAGAAGATAAGGGAGACGACTCGGAGCTCTGGAGAGGTTTTTCTGATCAGACGGACTACTACCGTAACACGTGAGACCAATCACCAAACGTATATTTCAAGAAGCGAGGAGACTGGAGCGAGGAGACTGTTGTTTCATGTTAGCCGAAAACAGCTGATGAGAAACATCGAAAGACTCGTGGGAAATGTACAACAGCTATAGTCAAGTACAAATAAATAACACGTACTTTTTTTTGTAGCTCTGTCCTTTGACCGTAGACAGATCGCTTCGCCACGTGGTGTAGATAACATTTCAAGGATAGAAGGTGTTCCGCTGTCCAGATTGAATCATCCATTGCTTCGGAGAGCACAGCTTTACCTCTCCAATCAGCTCTAATATTTGATGTTTGGTGGTGCTAGGCGACGCAGGGTCTTTTGAGGAGGAAGGCATCATTGGCGATGAATTCAGGGCGGATCCGTAACAGTCAAGTGGTTCCATAAAATAATGGGAGTTGAGGATGCTAGCATTCAAAATCCCATTTGCGAAGATGGGTCCAAAGGCCAACGAGGTAGGACCTGATGCCAATGTGACATTGTCGCTGGAAGCCTGGTGGTCAAAGGACGGTGGATTGATCGGCGTGTAATTCCCACAATCGATGTCGTCGTATTGAGCTTGAGTCTGTCTAAGATGATCTGGAATAACAATGCCATTTTTGGCTGATAGAGCAAAATAAATCGACCTTTGAGGAATAAATGCCGAGGCGGGCTCCTTGACGGCCTTGATCAGTGGAGAGTTAGTCAGGGATAATGCAGTGGATGGCGATGGGATGGATCTTGGCACAGATTGATTGGGATGTATTTTACTTTTGGGGGCTTGATTGCGCAGATTATCGATTTTCAGATTGAAAGGTGCTTGAGGAATAAGTTTGAAAAGATCCAAGAGCGTCTTAATATTCAGAGTCGCAGAGACATCAGCCGGTTTGACACCTTCTAACTTTATCTTGTGCTTTGCCTGCTGAGAGTGAGATGCAACAGGTCTAGGTGAACTTGGAAGGGGATGTCGGGCCTGATTAGCGCCGCGGCGGGTGGATTTTTTTGGGTTCTTGCTGGCTTGGTGAAAGTTGGCGATGAAATGATGGATGCCTTTCCTCTGACACAGATGGTCTTATTGCGCCGACAATGATCTGCCAATGAGAGGCGTGGTTTAGGAGCCGGAGCCAGAGCCACTTGTTGCACGATAGCTGATCAAATGCCCGTATCTTCCTTGGTACGTGGAACTGACCGGATACGCTCTGCAGGAACCAATGCAGAGAATTATTTGGTTTTCGATTGCTCTGGAGGAAGGGGGGCAGAGGAGGGCAGTGAGTGTGGTCGTGTGGCGCTAAAATGTGGCCAGGAGGCGGAGATCGTTGGTTGATTTCTCAGGAGGCCGGAGGACTGCCGCAAATTCAATAAAAAGAGTCAGTAAAAGCTGTGCTCACCTGCTAATGTTAAGAGAGAGGGGGAAAGTCGTGCGTCGCAGTGAGTGGGCAAAAGTCGTGCTTTGGTGAATGCCTAAGTGACCACCGCGGCGTTACTAATAGCCTGTGTAAGAACGTGACAAGATCAACTATCTAATAACTGAGGTCATGATCCAGATGAAGAACATATGTGATTTGACTCACCGCCACTTACTTGGCCAGGTCGAAATGCAGTAAGATGGCGGCATCGGTCAAAGAACGGGCTGAGTCCATAGGGATTCCCACAGCTTGACCAGCAAGCATTGCTACAAAAATTACGCCTAGAGCCAGCCGTTCGTATCCAGGTAACCAAGGGGTACATATAATAGAGACTTTCCGGCGTGCGACGTACGTTGAAGCTCATGATAGCTCAGAGTCCAGAGAGGTCAGAAAGGAGATCTAGAAATAAGAATTTGAAGTCAAACAGGAAGCATAGAGATAGGAATCAGATAACAAAAACAGAAATTTCAGATTCAGAGTGATCAAGAACAAATAAAAACAACAAAGGGAAATACCTTTGATGTGATCAAATCACGAATAAAATTGCGGATGCTTGAGAATACAGACATAGAGTCAATGCATAACAGTCCATGCGGCTCGAAGCAGCCATGAGTTTCGAGCATAAAGTTTGGAATTGTCTCTGCAAATCGGATTGAGGTTAGCTACACAAAGGGTCACATTATGGCTGAGGTTTACATTAGGCCAGTCTTTTACTATGGTAAATCTTGGAGTCAATCATTCTTCCCATCAACTACCCTCCCAAACCAAAATCCAAAAATATTCATAGGTCTGACAGAGAGCAGGCATTTCATGGTCTTGAAGATGAAGGATGAGAATTTACTTCCTGTTGCTCAATTGGAGAAGAACTGGGAAAAGATTTCCAGTGGCAATAAAGTGGAAAAATAGGTATTTGAGGTGTTGTATGTTGACTCAGAGGCTTACGTTGAAGACTTTTTTTGATAATTGTACGTTGCAGCTGTAATTTTTATCTTTTTTTTCCTCCTATTTCTCTTGGTTTTCCTCAAAAATTTCTTTTTCTTTTTCTATTGCTTTTATTGGAATAAAAAGTGATCAAAATCTTAGTTTAAACATTTTATATGTTTCAATTAAATAATTAAAGGATTTTATGTTGTGTAACTCAAACATTACACTGCTCCCAATCTTCAATCCCCCTTGGAGGCTTGTGTCTCTTATTTGGTATTTTTAAATATTCATGTTTTTTCCATACATAAATAAAAATCACCTTTAATGTGGTATAATCTTTAATTTGATATCATGAGAAATGTAGAAGCTGCAGCCATTTTTATTTTTATTTTTTCAAAATTTGGTACCCACAATTAAGGGTGGATATTTGGTGGCATGACCCATCCCCATTTGATATTAGGGGTTTAAATATGCAACCCATGTTGGCGGGTCAAAAATTGGTTCTACACCCCACCCGGACCCGCAGTGCAAGGTCCAGTGGGTTGCACATCCAAAAAGGGTGGGTCATGTGTTAAACTTAAGACAAAAACCTGGCAAAACCTGACAAAACCTTTCAGGGCCAGATAAAACTAGGAAAACTAAACATAAGCAGAAATAATTAGGTAGATTGGTTCTGATGAAGACTAGTGCTTGGGAAATAAAATTTAAGATGCTATTTTCATTGTGTTCAGGAGAATAAATCTGCACAGAATTGGTCTGAGGTTTTTATGGAGAATGTAACTACTTGAGGAATATCAGTTATTGTGTTATTACCTCTATGGTTGACACATGGTTAATGTGGTCAAGAAGGCCCAACCCCCAAAATTCACTGAAAGAAGGGGGACACAGATGTAGAAGGGTACATTTGCTTGAACTTGGCCATGACTTCAGTAGGTGCCCATCACCTGTGTTCCTCCAATTCTTTGGCTTCTAGCCAATGAAATATATGAATTACTCATTGGTTAAAATCCAAAGAAAAGAAGAGCTGAGTGAGCCAGCTCCATTGGCTGAGAGCTGATGGATCTGGATTTAAAAATTGACATTTAGGGGATGGGTGAGAATTTAAGGTTACAGGTGTTTTTTCTGAAAAAAAAACACTTGGCCAAGAGCTGACGGATCTGGAATTTAAAGTGAGTAGTTAGGGGGTTAGGGTTTAGGTCTATTGTTAGGGTTGGGAATGTTTTTTTAAAACAAAACCCCAAATAACAGCAAAAACCCATTTCTGCCAGGTTTTTGCCATTTTTAAGAAAAGTGTGCTTATATATATGTATATTATATATATATATATATAATTTTACAAAGGGACCCTTTTTACTTTTAATGGCATCTTCTATACAATTTCTGGAAATTTTCCCCTGGTGAATATACAGGCAACATTTTCTCAAAACTGCCAACAACTAGGCTCAAAAGGATTTTTTCTGTAGAAAATGTGTTATGATCTTGTAACCCCCTTCAGGACTTGCCAGGGGTTTCCCCAACTGGGGGNCTCGAAGCAGCCATGAGTTTCGAGCATAAAGTTTGGAATTGTCTCTGCAAATCGGATTGAGGTTAGCTACAGCGAAGTGGCAATCAGGAGACTAGACGAATAATCATGGAAGGGCTTACTCTCAGTGCGGTTGGTTTAGAAGTGGTGGACTCAGCTCTAATGCATCCACAGTAGCGGGAGCAGGCATGTCAGTAAGCTGAGCCAGCCCCCAAAGGTCCCCGCTTCCCGACGACCCCATTTCGCCTTTACATGAGCTGAACTTTTTCACAATCCACCACACAACACCTGCAGGTAGCACCACTCAGTCCATGAGGCATTTTTTAGATCCAAGGCCCTCCCTGCAGTCAGTGAAATGCAACAGTGCCCTGCAGCCGGGGGCAGACTTGTTGTTAAATTCGGGTGCCACCAGTTATATTAGTTGAGTCAGAGGTATGCCAACAATACCCAGCCGTCTGGGAATGAGGATCAAATTTCCTTGCTTGATCAATTCACTTGGTTTTGTCAAATTTGGGGCCAAGCTAATGATTTGTTTTAAAAGTTGTAGCTGCCATTGTTCAAATTCTTGATTATTGTGGAAGAAGCAAAAATTCTGAAACTAGGTCAGTTGTAGAAGGAACTCACAAAGATACAGCCTTGGATGTACTCAGATGTAATAAACAAACATAGATTTTTGTCATAATCCCATTTGGGTTTAATATCAACCCAGGATATGTTAATGAAACTTGTGAAGCACATTGTTTTTCAACAAATTTCATATCCTTTGGTGTGGTCCTTTCTTGATAACTCCACTGACTTTCCTGCTTTTCAACACAAAGATGATACCACCCAATATTCCAAACATTTTCCTACACTTCAAGATACAAGATAAAAATGGGAGCTGGAAATCAAGCTCACCATCATACTTATTGTTGAAGTTTCGGCGAAATGGCTTTGGGAAATATAAAATAATAATATTTTGCCAAAGCAAATGAGGACTTATTCTCAGTTGAAGGGGCTCAAGTGCCTTCACAAAGAGACAAGAGATGGGGCTCAAGTGCCACCTCTAGGATCAGATTTTGTCAGAA
This sequence comes from Puccinia sorghi, assembly GCA_001263375.1. Taxonomy (NCBI): domain Eukaryota; kingdom Fungi; phylum Basidiomycota; class Pucciniomycetes; order Pucciniales; family Pucciniaceae; genus Puccinia; species Puccinia sorghi. The sequence continues at coordinate 19,313 of LAVV01015525.1, forward strand.
CCAATAACTTCTATTCTCTCTTGAGGACATGGCATAAATAGTCTAAATACAAAGGACTAAGTTGTGGTTGTGAGAAGACT
>LAVV01015602.1:0-10086 GCA_001263375.1 Puccinia sorghi
GGGGGGGGTTGGGGGCGGCCAAGCGAGTGTTGACCCCATTTGTGGACTCCAGATAAAAATGAAGGTGTGGTGAAACCAGGGGAATAGATAATTCTTTTGCAGAATATCCCACATTAGCTATGTTGGATGATGAACTGAAATAAAAATTTGAAACAATTGATTAACTTGAGATGTAATACTATTTGCACTGAGGGAGAAGTATGGTCTTTCCCGAATAGACATTGTAGGCCTGAGTTTGCACCCCACTCATTGAAAAAGCCTAGCCCTTGAATTGCCAATGGTTGCCCATGCAGGGAGATTCATGCCATCAATTTCCATAATTGTGAGAAAGTTACTGTACAATGACCTAAAAACCATATAATGGGTTTGACCAATAATAAGGGAGACCATGAGATCCTGAGTTCAGATTAAAAACCTTTTTAGTTAGACATCTGCACACAATATGAGTGAAACATTATGAAAGGTGGGCCAAGTTTGCTCTTTGTCACAGGGTGGTATGTGAAACTGTAACATCCTGATTGGACTGGACATTTCAGCCAGTCTCATAGCCTTTTGGTTAGGCTCAACACTTTGTTTGATTAGGATGACTCAGTGTATGACANTTGAGCTTCATAGTCAACTGGAAACAATTGGTAAACATTTCCTCCCAAGCCAGGGCCTCTGGCATTGCAGTTTTCCACAATTGCTTGAGGACTTGGGGGGCTGGAAATAGAAGAGGATTTTGGGGTTCAACAACCACAAAGTGACTGAAAGAAAAACAAAAAGCTATAAAGATGGGGTGATTGTTGTTTGCGGGGAAGAAATGAGGGAAGAAGGTTTGAGAATATGAGGTGGACCAAAAGAAGAATGGGGCTTTGAAAGTGTTGGCAATGAGATTCCCAGCTTTGGGAATTGACATCTAGTTGTAAGTACTACAGGGTCCACTGGAGTCAACCTTGATCCTCTTCAAGACTGAGGGAAGATTAATGATATAATTGTTGTCCATCTACCATTTACCTCTTTTCTTGGTGTCTTCATAGATTTTGTTCTGCATTTTTTTCCATTTCCCAGGCAATAAGAAACCACTTGAAAGCCCAGTTTCCATTGGATTTTACATTGACAAATTTGGATATGTAGGTCTGAAGGATTTCAGGGAGATGGGAGATAAATTCTGGATCATGAGTTGGGGGTTTTCATTTGGTTTTCTGACAGCTCAAATGGGTCAAATTTTCTTCTTTGGGGCCTCTTCTTCTTCAATTGGTGCACCAACTCCCATTGACCCCAAAACAATTTTTGTGGAGCCAAAATTGAAGTTCCAACTCCCAGCCTCCACTGCCTAAAAATAGAGAAAAAATAATCATAATCAAATTCAACAAATAGAGACTCGACTTATTATGCCACTCATCAAAGCGGAACGCGACTACGCCATTTTTGACAAGGAACTGCTCGCCATTTTTGCTTCATTCAAGGAGTGGAGACATTATCTGGAAGGCAACCCACACCGACTGCATGCCATTGTGTACACCGACCACCACAACCTGGAAAGCTTCATGATCACAAAGAAGCTCAACCACCGTCAAGCCAGATGGGCTGAAATCCTTGGATGTTGTGACTTTGACATTCTGTTTTTTCTGGGCCGTGAAGCTGCCCTCCCTAACGCCTTATCCCGCCGACTGGATGTAGATTCACCGCCATTGCTAAATTTGATATTGATGAATCTGTCAACCTGGACAATTCTGAATATTGGTTTGAAATTGATGTACTTGGTTGCAAGGACATTTGTGGTTTAGATTCCATTGCAGATTTGTCATGCCCGACCAAACTCTCATTGATGGACCAGGATCCCTGTCACAGGGTGGTATGTGACACTGTAACATCCTAATTGGACTGGACATTTCAGCCAGTCTCATAGCCTTTTTGTTAGGCTCAAATATTTGTTTGATTAGGATGACTCAGCATATGACAGTAGACTGGCTTACCCTGTTGCAGGCTTGATTCAAATTTGGGACCATTCTATCCTGAACCAATTGTCGGGTTTTTCCACCTGTCAACAGCAAGGTTGAAGATATCTTCAAATTAATTGGAGTTACTTTGAAGATAATTTGAATTTCTTTGAAATGCTTCAATCTTGTTGCTTCGAAGTTAATTAGAAGTGCTTCAAGTTTCTTTGAATTAGTTCAAAGTATCTTCAAGATGCTATATTGGAAAGGGTAGCATCTTCAAGGTATGTTTGAGATGCTCTATTGGAAGGAGTAGCATCTTGAAGGGGGTTCTCTCGACCTTGGTGGCTCTTTGCAGTGTCCCAGAGTGTTTCTGAAAATGGATCCATGATTCGAAGCATGAGTTAGTGCCACTAGCCATGCATACTTTGGGACAAAGTACCTTAAGACCCGGGGTACTGTCACGGGATGGTATGTGACACTGTAACATACTAATTGGACTGGAAATTTCAGCCAGTCTCATAGCCTTTTGGTTAGGCTCAACACTTTGTTTGATTAGGATGACTCAGTGTATGAAACTCTTGAACGGATATCAAACACTTGTATTGATATGGTTGGACCTCTTATCAACTCTAACAATGGGGTGTTCTTCAATTGCAGTGACTAGTTCATTGTCAGGTAATTGATCCTCAGTACATCTTCCCACTCATCAGGTGAGATGGTGTTCAATATCTCCTTGGAAGTGATTTCATCTAATTGCTCCTTAAGTCCACACCTCTCGAGTCAATTTTCAAACTTGAAAATTCAAATTTTCACTCAAGCAAAAGAAACATGGAATTTTGATCTCAGTGCCAAACCCAATCTTGCAAACCATGTCCCCCAGAGATTTGTATCATGTACCACACAGATTTGGATCATGTACCATGGAGATTTGGACGTAAATAGCTGTCACCCAGGTAAGTGACTATATCTGACCTACATTCAGTTCCTGCTGCACAAAGCACAAGGCAACCTTTTCAAGGAAGTAACGTCCATGAAGTGCACCACCTTCAACTCACACATTTCTGAGATCCACAAGAATGGCCTTCTGAAGGACAGGCACTTGGTCATTGTGGAAGAGCAGCTTTTGTTCCATGATAGATATGTCAAATACCTATTATATGAATGGTAGAAATTATACATCAGCAAAAACTTTGTTGGCCTCCCTGGAGCGGCTTTGGCTTCCAGCGGAGGGAGCTATCCAGGGACTCAAACACTAGTATCACAGGAAAACCCAAATCTCCTAAAAACCATCAAAGCCAACCCATCCCTCTGCCTTGAATGATGGACCGATCAAAAATTCTCCGCAACAGGAGTCAATCTCAAGGTGCCGTTGTGGCAAACTCAAACCAAACTCGGCAAATGATGGCACAATCTTCTGCCCACCTCCTCCTGGAAAATGATGCCGAAAACAAGAAACCCGGTGGCTCCAAAGGGTCTTTCGGGCCACAGCCTTATTGACGACGCAGGTCACGGGGTCGATAAAACGTGCCTCATGGGGCGGGCACGTGCTAGTGACCGGCGTTGGGCATGGCCCCAAGATGGTCACTCAGGGGCCCCGTATAAGAACTCAAAGCAAGGGAAGCTGGTCGATACAGTCCCGACGCTGGTGAGCTCACGCTCGAACGAATCCCGGTTTCCAATCTTGGTGAGGAAAGGGGCCGGGGCGCGCGTGATGGCAGACCATAAACAATGTACAACTAGGTTAGGGTTGTGGACTATTACTAACTAGGTTAAGTACAAGTTTTGAGCTAAACCTTCTTTGGTAATCTTGTCTCTTCTTCACCCGCGGCGAGGCCGGTACACCTCTGCCGCGGTGGCGCCTCTAAACTCGTGGGGCGCACCCGGGGCTGGACGTCCTGAGCACGGCTCGGGATGTCCCCGGCTCGCCCTGAGGGCCAACACGCCTGAGTGGCGCCGATTCGCCCCGGTGCATATACCCTCCTAATCACTTTGTTACAACTCTCCACTCCGAAACATCGCTTTGCATTATTGCTGGCTGTTCCCGTCGTCGCGCGTTGGATGCACCCCCCGAAAACCGATCCTTCTAGCACCACTTCGACCCCCCTTCCGTTTCCGATCATCCTGCGTCGACCTCACCTGACTTCCTGAGTGGAGCTTTTTGGCATCTTTATCAAATGATCCTCTGGTCATTGTTCGTAGTTAAGTCCATTCTGCGTTGGGATAGGCTTCTAAGCTTATGTACGAGGATATTGTGTTGTTAATCTTTCGCATGACTCTTTTTTCGATTGACAGCTTTCGGGGAAATGCCTCTGCAGCCTAGCACCTCGAGAGACACCTAGACTTTTTCTTTCAAGACAATCTCTCTCAATATATGAGCCCCATCCATTTCCTTCCTCTACTAATTCAATCGAACCAAATTATTCATCCCGACGGCCGCCGCCAAGCGCGACCGATTTGCTGATCGCAACTGTTGACCATAACGCAGTTCAGCAGGTGCGCCTCTAATCTGATTCAAGGCTGGACACGTTATTTGAAGATTGAGTGCTTAAAAATAAATTGATCTAGGAGTACAGTCCCGAAACTTTGAGCATATCGATTGAACGCCCAGAAGAAATCGTCAGCCGCAGAAGACCCTTGATCAGTGAAAGCCCCTTGGCAACACCGAACACTTCCCCGCGAGGGGCGATTGCTACCTTTCAAGAGGTTGAAATAGCTTCACTTATCGAAGAAAGTGGGCAAAGCGAATGTCCCGTTTGCTTGTTGCAGTGGGAGCAAGACGACATCAAGCCGAAAAGGTGCTCACTTTGCACCAAAATGTATCACGCACATTGCATTGAGAAATGGTTGACCGATCACAGTACCTGCCCGACCTGCCGGTCGAGGGTTAAAGGGATCGCTCTGACATTCTCCCAGCCAACATCTGTGAATTTACCAACATCCTCTATAGTCGCAGAGCCTCACGTCGGAAGCTCGTTACGCACTTGGGCAATCTTGTCCCCTACTGGAATTGTTACATTTGTGATGTTAGCTGTTTTGCTAGTGATTCTCATCAAAAGCTTGTCCGACCGCGGGTAGTATCGCGGCGATCAGCCCTCTTGTTCTCCAAAAATCTCACGACTGTCTACCTTTTACGCTAGGCACTTGCTGTGTTTACAAAAAGCTTTTCTTAATATTTAATGGAAGATGAAAAATAAACCGTCTTTCGTAGGGGGAAGAACGAGTCCAAGAATCCTCAACAGCTTTTTACAAATAATTATTGCTCTGACGGGAAAGCCGCCATGTTGCAGATCCTCGCTACAACACATCACTCTTACACTGGAGATTTTCTTATCGGTTAGCAGTATCTTGAGAAGACAATTCTAACCTGTGAGCCAGCTATGATTGCTGGACTTGACACGAATCAGGCAGTATCTGGTTTGAGTTATTCTTGGCGTTGAAATTTAGCCCAGATCTACATCCTGTCGTCTTCTGCACTGTCCCTGCTACATAGCAATTATAACTTCGGGACAACCTGCACATCAGCAGAGAGCATTATGAATTCGGAGAAGCCCAACTAGCTGCAAGCAACAGTTAAAAAAACATGATGGTAGTCCGTCGAGGCTTGGTCTCCAGCATCCGCCTCGGTCGCTCGCAGGTAGGATGTGCGAGTTGCCAAAACTCATGATGACCCTTCTTTCGCGAAGCTCATATACCGAGTTATCTCTGAATTCTTGCCAAGATACGCCAAGAAGCCGGACTTCGATCCCAAGTTCGCGAGTGTTTTTTTCATATCGGGGCATGGAATTGTGGGCCATTCTGGCAATGTCCGGCCGGGTCGCAGCGATCGGCCTCGGGTGTCGGGCAGAGCCAACCTGTAAAACACATGCGCGTCGCATAGTCCAGGAAAGACGCAAGGCTCCTTGAATGCCCGGTTTCCAATCACCCGATGATCGGTCTTGCTTTTGGTCCACAGCTTGACGAATCGTAACTAGACTCGCGGAAACCTCACTTCACGGAGCTCATCCCTTGCACAGAAGCCGAGGCCGTAAGGAGCACGCGGAGGAAAAGGATGTTTGTAGGACGATAGATTCATTGCTATATAACCAGCCTGGATGTGTGCCTTATTATTTCCTCATCACTGGCGAGTTTGTTCATAGCTGTACAATACCATAGACAATAGCGAGCGTATTCGTTCATAAGAAATTTCCAATCGTTGATAACTCGAGAACTCGACGCAATACTATCATAGCCCGCTTTCACTTGTGCATCAGCCTAACATTGACAATCATCGAAGGTCTCTTGGACCACTATATGCCAATTTGACCAACTATTAAATACAAGCTTCCAGCATGCTCTCCTCAACTGTCGCTATCATTCTAACTACCATCGCCCTACTCTCTTTCACGACCTCCGAGCCCGTCCCACCAGGTCCCAACCCCTCCACCATTTCAGGACTTCAGCCTGGGAGTCAGAATAACGTCATAATAGGCTACTTCCCGGCCTCCGCTGCCCAATACCAGCCACTTTCAAACGTACCTTGGAGTAAGCAATGAATTGTTATCGTAGTTCTATCTCCGTCAACGATTAAGGCTGATATTAAGTGATTGTACATCAGATAACTACACCCACATGGTCTTCGATGGAGCCTGGCCGATTGACCAATTCCAATTCACATACGGCAGTGATCAGGCGAATCAACAGGCAGTCCAAATCATGCAACAATTTGTCCAATATGCGAAGTACTGTCAGTACCACTGCTCCAACATTGTCAATTCTACTTGGCAATACTAATTCTATCGCAAGCTTTGTTCAGACAATGTAAGGCCTCTTTTAGGGTTGGGGGGAGAACAAGGGTCGAGGTAAGTAGCCAGTAGACAACCGTCTAAATAAGAGAACCTGCACGTTGTGGGTGTCAGCTCACCGCATATAATTTGCACCTCCGCAGGTTCTTTTCATATTATTTAAAAGGTTCCAAAAGCCGGAATATGTTTGTTAAAAACCTTGTAGCCCTTGCTACCGGCTATGGTTTCGAAGGTGTGGTCGTGAGCTGGCAATGTACGCAAATTCCATTCCCTCGTAATTTTCTATTCATGATAATAATCTCCTTCTTCCACTTGCGGTCGGGCAATTGATAGCTCCAAATGAGTGAGTTCTTTTTCATCATGTTCATGAATTTCTGATAAAGAGTCCTTCAAGTTGTTTATCTTTATTTTCCTCTCTTGAATCCGCTTGAACCTAGGGTCGGCGTTGGATGTAACACTCGCTCACCGGAGGACGTATTGAATTTCGGTTATTTCGCTCAAGTAAGCCTTGTAACTATGCATTGGGTTTAACTCCTCAGCCATAAGAAAAGAAAGAAAAAAACTCATCATGTATTGTGAAAATTTTAACTTCCAGGAATTCAAGAATGTATGGAATAATGGCCGCCTCATTGTAAGGTCGACCCTCAACGGCTTCATTGGAGCATCCGGGAATTACGCAACATCCCAAGAAACAAGCTTACTTGCTCAATATGTGGATTACATGTCAGTCTTCCGATTCCCTTTTTGAAGAAAGACGTTGAGCTCACATTAACATCCGATGTCCAAAATTTTAGTGATCTCATGGCATATGACGGCTATACAGGAAATAAAGGATACAAGACTGGCCCATTTTCAGCGCTGACTGCTCAATGTCCTACAATACCTTATCTTTCCAACGGAATCATGGAGTTGCTTCAAATCATGCAGTCGCAAGGCTTCCCAAACAACAAGCTTATCCTTGGATTTACTGGATATGGTCGTCTATTCTACTTGCCCCAAGGCTTCAACACAAATGCTGGGATATCTCAAGTGGCTTATGGTGCTGCTCCGGTGAGTCCATCTTCACCTAATAGGAAATTTGTGTAATCAAAATTCGCGTTATTGGATATTGATGAAAACATAATCCTCTTTCTTAACTTGGATGTTCCATGTGAACTTGATTTTGATATTAAATCAGCCGGGTGGAATGACAGACAATTTAAACGGAACCTTGAATGCTTGTGGCCAAAGCCGGGGCTTTGAGGGAATCTATCTGTTGAATGAGATTCTGCAGAATGGATGGCTAGCTTCAGATGGTGTTAGCTCCACAAATGTTCTTACTAGGGGATGGGATGAATGTGCTATCCAGGTAAAATTTTGATTATGGTTTAATTTCTTGAAGAAAAGTTAACTTTCTTACATATACATATAATTTACAGCCCTACCTTTATAACCAGCAATACATGCTGGTTTACGATGATCCAAAGAGCTTGCAGATCAAATCGAAGTATGCCAGAGGATCAGGATTAGCTGGACTCTCATTGTGAGTAAAAACATTTGTGCAAAAATTTCAGGACCTGAAGAAAAAGAAATGTTGACCTTGAAAACCAATTTTTCTCATTTTTAGCTATGACTCCATGGGTTTTCCAAATGTGTTTCTTCAGGCCGCTCTATCTGTTTGGGTCAATTCTGGCTCCGTGTAGATATGAACCTATCTTTCATCCTTCTTGAAAATGTTTGTGTATTACCTCTTTCCAGACATAACAAAATTGATTCCTCATGTTATATTCAGTGGGAATTGGACCTTTTCTCTTTTCAAACATCAAAAATCCCTCTCCATAAAAAAAAAATATCAAAAATTACTTGTACAGTATATACCAAAAAATATACAAACTACTTTGGTGTGACGTGCAGCTTGTATTTTCTATCTTTCCTTAAAAAACATCAAGTGTAAGCTGAGATTAAATGACATTTTTGTGTTTTTTTTTTTCAAAATTGAAATATGAAAGAAAATTGTTTTTCAGATATTATCAAAGCCTCTCTGTGTCCTACAGAGAGTCTTATGCCTAATACTGTTATTTTTTCCCGGATCCTGGCCCAGGTTAGCCGCATAAAACATGTTTTGTGATTCAACTATCTTGAACGACAGGGAAAACAAAAGTGCTTGGAATTCAAAAAAGGTGAGTCTAATTCATCTGAGTTTTCTGTTTTTTCATACTGAAAGCAATATTTCTTTTCCTTTGAGATGCCCACAACCAGAAATAAACATCCTTAAACAGAGCTGAAAGACCTATTTTTAGAATAGCTGAAGGAAGGATGAGACCAACAGCCATTGTGGAAAATATGGGAAATTTTTGAAATATTGTAATCCACAGTGTCTCAAAAATATATTGGCCTGTGTGAAACTTAATTCTGTGAGATTATGTATCCAAATAAGATCAAGCCATAATTTCAAATATCATCACATGTGTTGATGGTTTGACACTAACAAAGCTAACACTGTGCTAAAAGGGTCAACCATAATTCATGTAGTCTTTCAAAATCCTCATCAAGATTTCATTTGTCATTCATCCTTGATTCAGGGTCAACTGCACATATGGTTTATGACTGAATCTTGTTCTCACACCTAGACAAAAGCAAAAGAGGCGTGATCAACACCATTTTTGGTTCCAATACTCTCAAGATTCAAGTCAAAGGATCAATAAAAGTGTGCTACCGCAACAAGCCACTGCTTCTTTGCAATTTTCCCCCAGTCCCTAGAATTTCCATTAATTTGTTATCTCTTTGTCAATTACTTCTTGAGAAATATAATTTCCAATGTCAATAAGTTAACTGTGTCCAAAAATAACAAGGTTGTATTTCAAAGTCATTATCAGTGCTAATTAACATCACAACTGTCTCAGTGATGCTTAAAATCCTTACAAGTCACTTTGGCTTGTGAGCTACAGCCGTATTTGCAAAAACTGAAAATTCCAATTAAGCCATTGTCTGTTTGCAAAGCCTGTTCTATCTCCAAGGTCACCAAGGCCACATATCAACACAGATTATCTTGGGAATCCAAGCTGTTGAAAGACCCTCATCTTGATCTCATAGGTCTAATTGCTCCAGTATCACACAAAAATCACAATTATATCTTGACTATTGTGGATGTGAATACTTGATTCAGCTCAGCTATTCCTATTAAAGCAAAATTTTATTTTTTCTCTGTGCTCACCCTTGCCATTGATACAGAGGAAAAGCGTCTTGGTTGAAAGAGGATCCAAATTCATAAATGGAAGCCTGGAAGATTATTGTCGCATTAATGTGATCAGACAGAGATACTCCACCGCCTATTAAAGAGTTATTGATGAAATTGCTGTTAAACTAAAACCAGTCTGAAGGATAGAAAAATCAACACTCTGAAA
>LAVV01015603.1:0-18234 GCA_001263375.1 Puccinia sorghi
TTAATTATAAGTGTTTAAGAGTCTTTGATTAATATTTTTTGTGTTTGGTAATATTAAAATTACCCTTTTTTGAAGTTTTATATACTTAGCACGCCACTATCAGTGGAATAGAGCTAGTATATTTGACAAGGGATGGAAACCCAATTTCAACGTGCGACCCCCGGGGGTTTTGGGGGTTTGGGGCGGGTATTGGTTCCAAAACCCTTAATACAACTTGTAATTTGGTGCGCAACCCACCCCCCGTTTGGGGGAGGGGTTTGGTTGCCCAACCCAATATTACGCAAAAGAATTAGATCCGCAACCCATCCCCCACTTTGGGGTTGTTTTTGAGGCCATGACCCCCCAATTTGACCAAATTAATTGGGGGTACGAACCGCCAGCATGGCGGCCTTTTTTTTTCTGTGACCCACACAGACCAATGGGGCAACTTCCTGTGGGTCGCGCAACAAAAATGGGTGGGTCATGTGTTGAACCCCCTTTTTTTATTTCTTTGAAAATCTGGTAGTTTTAGTTTTCACAGATTGACACTAATGGGAGATTTATTGCAGATTAGCTTAATAAGCTAACACTATTCTATGCTAATAATACAGGTAGCACAGCTGGCCCAACACTGCAAAAACCCATGGCAAGAAGATTTAAATTCATTCTTCAACTCAGAGGCACAACAAAAAAGGGAACACAAACAGGGTGTGTCTCAACTATAGTCCCTGAAATTAAAAGAGGTGCATATGACTATCCATTGAAAAATAAATCTTTCACTTGAAAGAAAGCATCAATTTACAACTGGTGTGATTTCAAGACAAGAATACAAAATTACACAGGACAATCACAAAAATTGCAAAGTGACTTAGTCCAGGCTAAACACAAGTTGACTCAGAAATCAGTGGAGAAAGTTAACTTAAAGCGCAAGATTGAGGTGATTCAATTCTTTCTGGAGATGCAGCATTGGTCTATGGACAATCAGGGATTTGGAGGTTCGGGATTTTGGGAAGAGCTGAGTTGATTTCAACTTAATCCCAACCCTTTGGTACTGTTCTCTGGCATACAATCTGGCCCCTTGGGTTGTTTACAGGATTTAATCCAGGTGTTTGAGGCAAAATAAGCACTCTCTTGGGAGGGGAGTCTCATCCAAGTAGATCTTATGCTAGTAATCCGGACAGATTATTATTATGTTGTCTTTCTTTATGGTTACTCACTTCATAGTTTTTTTATTGAAATTTTGGTTGCCTGCTTTCTAACAGTCCATCTTTTCCTATTACTCTAACAGTCAATATTTTCATTTCATGGTAATTTTCAAGCTTATCCATCAAGCTTAGCTTCCATCTTTCAATCTAACATGATTGATCCAAATCGAGTGTTGTTTAAATTTGATAATTTCTGAATCAGTGAGAACCATGGAAAACAGCAGGCTAAAAGCCAACACTAATTAATCCAAGCTGCATATGAAAAAAAATAAAAAAATAAAAAGATAAAACAAAATAAAAAAAAGCAGAAATAAACAGATTGATGCCAAGAAAGAGAGAGATTTAGATAAAGAGAGGAATAGATCCAGACATTAGAAACAAGCTCCAGACATTTACGGTGGAACTGTTTTTCAATTTATGAGGAATGCATCTTATTGAACTCTTCAGAAAGAATTTGATGATTTTTCTAAACTTATTCATTCACTGATTTTGTCTGATTCATCTTCACAAGGTGTGTCTGAACTTTATTAAATTGACATACACATTCAAGGATGTTGTATCAGATCCAATGATTGCCTGCTGGGAGAGGAAGCTTCAGGTTCAGGTGATCAAACAAGACTTGCAGAGACCTCATACCCCATTCTGCTTCTTGACTGGCCAAAACCACCTGATCAATCAGGACCTTAACATAAGATTAAAACTGATATAGAGGTTCTGCTATTTCTGAGTTGTACCAATATCCATTCCGATTCAGAAATCAATATATATATATATATATATATATTTTCAGGAGAAAAATTGTCAGCCTGCCTGATGCCAAGGATAACTCCTTCTAGCTACAGGAGGAGAAAAATAGTCAAAGAACTTATGTAGAGGACTCCTGTGGACAGTTCTGGACGTATTAAAATTTTTTGATGGGGAATATCCAAAGTATATTCCATTTAATAAAGAAATGGACAAAAAATAAGAAGATAAAAACATCTTATTATTAATTCTCAGAGGGGCCTGAAAGCAGGGGTTGTTTAGATCCATCTCAAAGTTGTCTTGCTATGGGTTCAGGGGACTTTGGGTACCTTTGGAAAATAACTGGGGCCTGCAAGCAGGGGTTGTTTGGATCCCAGTGTAAGAAGTGGAAGGGGGAGCTTCAACAGAGAAGGGTATGGCTTCTCTGAGGGCTCCAGGTATTTAAGAACTATTTCAGGGGATTTTCAGAACAGTGGAAATGAGTACTATTGAGTACCTTTCTGGTTGATAACAGGTGGAACTGAATAGTGCTGATTTCTGTGTAAATTGTATGAAGCCGGGGAATAAATTAATGGGCAAGGATAGCCTGTTTATATATTGATTCTTTGGAACTTCTTGGGAAGTTAAAGTTCTTAAAATTCCTTTTCTTTTGCCTGGTAATCCTGGCTTGGCTGTGTTGTGTTGTATCAGCCAGTTTGTGCCAGGTATTACTAATGTGTCAGCCTCTTAGCTCATGGTTACACCTGGTTGGGTTATTAACAGGTCTGTATTACTTATTGTTGGTCGTAGTCTAGCTCATTCTGGTGTTGCTATGGCTCAAAGTAATATTCTTGGTTACATGTTTCCAGGTTGCAGGCAAGCCCTTCTGCCACTTTGATCCCAATAGGGGCTGTTTCTACGCACTTTGTTTACTGTCAAACAACTTTGTAGTTGTTTTGTGGGCTTAGTATTAGATCCCAATTGGTTGTTATGATGGTTAATTGGCCTTGTTGGGATTCTAGGTGTCTCACCTTAGCTTCTACAGGTATTACAACAGTTGAAACCTGTTTGTACTGTTGAGGTCATTTATTATCCATTACATATATTCTATTAGAAAATGAAGTACAAAACATATATATATACATATTTGCATATGTTTTTTAATGTACTTTTTCTTTTCAGATAAGCATGCATACATATATATATATATTAGGGGGTATCAAATATAGCAATCCACAATTATAAACCAGTGAATTATTCAAAAATTAAATTCTTCGTGAATTGGTCCTAAGAGGTGTGGGGTGAAACAAAAACATGTTTTAAGAGTGGTGGATTTTCGAAAACCAGTCAACTACATAATGGAGGATTTGGTCATATTTGATACCTCCTATTTATAAGTTTTTTAATGTGATTTTTTTGTTATTAGATGAAGAATAAAAGGATTTTTCTTTTTGATAATTGTTCTTTATACTGAGATTTTTTATGTAATTTATTTATTATTATTATTTTTAGTTGGCTCTAACATAGTAGCAAGCTGACAAAAGGCCAGAATTATGCTACAATATTGGGTGCAAGTCCAGCCATTGTGGTATGCATTCTTCAGACTAAAAACGCACCAAATAAGAGAAATGAATATTCTTCAGACTAAAAACGCACCAAATAACAGAAATCAAACAAGAATAAGTACTCATCATTTTTGTCATGTGGCTAACCCAGCGTACTCAAAGGGGGATTTGGTTGGTCAAAGTGCAAGGGAAAGCTTCAAAGATGGATTTGAATGTGTCTTTGAAATATCTCAAAGATAATAGATTCAATTTTGAAGAAAGATAACTCATTAGGGAAATGGCTTCTGGCAAAGGATAAGGCGCAAAAATAAAAACATCAATTAACTGAGGAAAAAGAGGGAGAGAATGTAGAAAATACAAGATCTTATGTATTTGAGCAATAATGCTACCACCATCTGTTATTTTGTTCCCCAGATCAAAAAATCCCCATATTTCATAATGAAAACCCCAGAAGTTGGCCTTTCATTTTCAGCACCCCAAGTTGCATCTGACCACAAATCCATACTCTAACCTTCATTTTTGAATCATCATTTCATTACAGATGATCTCTTCAGGTATCCAATTAGGTATTCCAAGGCTTTCCAGTGCTTATCTCAATGGTGGACCAGCTACTCTACCAGTAGCATTAGCAAAGTGTAGTGTTAGATCATTAAGCTACACTACCACAAAGCTTATTTTAACACCAATTTGTGAAAAGAAAGAGGTCTGTCACATAAAAAAAATGGATGTCCACATCCTTTTTATTTTGTTTCATCAGAGCTGTTTCCATGGAACTTTCCTGCAAGTGGTTTCTCTTAACTTGGTCATATACTGAGCTGATCCATGTTGTGTGTTGGTTTTAGGTTGTGCACAAGTTTAGCCTGATTTTGGTGAACTTGGTCCTAATTTCAGTTGATATCCTCTGCAATTGAACTACAACTCTTTGGTAACTTGGTTTCAACTTGGCTTAATGTCATGTTGAAATCATATCAAACACTCAACCAAGTTAAAAAAAGCCCTTGGCTATGATGAAATCACAGGGATGTGAGGAATAGCCAAGTGGAGAAATAAAATTGATTATGTAAAGCATGTTGTGATTCTGTACTCTGTAGTTCTGCCTTGTCACCAAACTGTACAGCTGTATGTTTTGGTGAAAAGATGACGGCTGCAGGAAAAGGGGTTTCCTCTGCCATTTAAGCAAATACAAAGGCAAAAATATAAAACAGTAGCCTTGGAAGATTTGAACACAGGCTTGGGGGAGCAGCAGGAGTGGCTCATCTTACAAGGAGGAAAAAGAAAGGAATGGCTTGCAGAGGATATTTGGTTGGCCTTTGGAGCTCTAGTGTATGTGTTTGTAGGTGAGTGTTCAAGAGATCCACCTGCCACCAACTCACCCAACCCAAGTTTTTATTTTATTTACAGCTTTCCTGTCAGATATACTGGCTCTACTCCACAGATAGTGGCGTGCCAAGGTCCAGTGGGTCGCTGATCCTCCAAAAAGATTTGCCGCCATCCCAGCTGAGTATTTTGGAGAAAGAAATACAAGCATATTCTAGAGCCGTATTTTATGCTAATACTGAGACATACTCTTCAACATACATAATCTGCTCATAACTTTATGTAAATCAACAATGGAATCAACAGAACAAGAAAACAAACCATCCAAGAAACAACTGAAGCGACAACTCAAGAGACAACTCGTACTCGAACAAAGGCCTGCGAAGAGAGCCGCAGAACGCGCACGAAAGAAACAGAAAAAACTAGAACCAGGTCAAGAACCTAAGACGAGGAACCATGAAGCAGCCATCGTATTCCCTGCCATCATCGCGCTCGACTGTCGTTTCGATGACAAGATGTCGGATAAGGTCGCTCAAACCTTCCTGTCTCATCCCTCCCTCCCCCCTAAAGAAACAAGGGATTAAACCACATGCTTTTATTCTCACAGGAAATCGTATCGCTAGATCGACAAATCGCACACTCATACTCCATCAACCGGAAAGCGCCCGTGCAATTCGAGCAACTCGTTTGCACCTCATTCAGTTAAGTTTAACACTCTACCCGTTCTTAAACACGTTATTGACATTCCTTTTTTTTGTGGGAGTCAAGATGGACGACTAAGCACACGATTTAAACAGAACGGAAACCAATACTTGAGATGGAAGTCGGTCCAATTCGCCACAGAATCCATCGAGGAAATCACACAACAAGATGTGGGATCAACCGATCAAGATGTGGGGGCAGGATCAGTGAGCGAAGAAAAGCGGCCTGAAGACCAGCGAGCAAGAAGCATAGTTGCATCATCAACATCCAACTCAGAAGGAACAGAACCGACAGGAAAGGAGTGTGTTCACCAAAGTGCATCAGGAGCAGATATTCAAGCACGGCGGGAGGAGGTGCGCGAAGAAGGGGGATCCCAGCAGCGCGAAGACGGCTCGGGGGTGCGGCTAAGGGAGGGGCTACGGGGGGCGGAGAAGGTGGTGTATCTGACGGCGGATTCGCCGAACGTGTTGGGCACGCTGGAGGCGGACAAGATATATGTGATCGGGGCGATCGTGGACCACAATCGCTACAAGGTCTTCTCTCAAAACAAACAAAAAAATCATCCAGGGCGCCCGCTCATCCCGTGTATTCTTTTTCTCTCTGCGTCCCCGTAGAACTTGTGTCTCGATCTCGCCCAACAACACGGCTTCCAACACGCCCAACTGCCCATCAACCAACACTTCTCCCACCTCAAGACCCGCAAGGTCTTGACCGTCAACCAAGTATTCTCCACCCTCTTTACACACACACACACATTTGTATTATTCATTATTGACCACCTTTCTCCTGCCTTAAGGTCGTCGAGATCTTGGTATCTTATCTGCACGATCAAGACTGGGAAAAATCCTTCCAACGTGTCATTCCTGCGAGGAAACTATGACCCTCTTCCCAGAAAGAACAGAAAAAAAGCATGCTTTGAAATAGGTTTTTCTTTTCTTTTTTATGATTTGGGAAGCTTGTGTGACGAATAAAGAAAGGACGGGCTGATGGGTAGTGGGGACAGGGATGATGTGTGAGGCGAGGGACCCGCTGGGGAGGGGTGTGTGTTGGTCACTACTGCTGAGCCGGAGAGAGAGCAAGGGCTTCGAAACTGTTATGTGTGTGTGGGGTGGTGGTGTGCGCTTGGCCACAGACGGCCAACTGCCATCTCTCCCCATCACACACAACCCGGCCCCAACAAACAACAGCCCACTTGTGAAGATATCATCGACTTTGGCACACCGAAGCGCCCTGCGCTTTCACTACCGCCGCTCTGCTTCCTTGGGCGAGTATTACAAAAGAAACAAGCATGTAATCTTCTTTTGTTTTTGTTGCAAGCTTCTTGAGTGCCGTAAGAAGGCATTGATAAAGACACACGAGCAGTAGATATGATAAAAGAGAATACAAAAAAAGGACGGATGTACGGAGTGCACGGAACGACAGGTAGAAGACGCGGACGGTGGGATCTAGAGATAGGGGCCCCAGCCGAAGTACATGCGGCCCTGAGTCAAGAGAGAGAGAGAGAAAAGGGAGGACGAGGTGAGCACGGAGAGGAGAGGCAGGGGAGAAAAGAGGGAAAAGGAACGGACGAGATGGCGGTTGTCTCGGGCCTCATTAATCAAGCTGTCCACCTGGTTTTCCGTGCTCATTTGTCGGTCGTACTTGCCGTTGATAGACGAGGTGATCTGGAAGCCGGTGAGTTTGCGACTGATGGGCTCCAGCGCTTTCTTGGCCTCTCTAGCCACGTATTCTTCCGTCGGTGCATCCACTCCCTTTTTCCCCCCATAATACCCCCGCACCAAAAGGGAAAGGGGGTGAGAAAAAGAACGATGGGGAGAAGGACGGAATCATGCTTACCTTGCGCTTCGAGACACTCGGCATCCAGTCCACCAAGGGGTCGTGCACGAACGTCTCCAGGACGCTCATCAACGAGTCCTTGTTGTTCCGCAGGATCCCCATCGTCACCTCGCTGGCCCTCCTGAACACCCCCTCCACCCCGGTGATGCCGAGCCCAGAGACCAGGTTATGCGTCAATCTGAATGGCACGTTTTCCGACACCTCAAACGTCCGGCCTTTGTCGAACAAACAGTTGAAATCCACATGCACCACATCCCCGTTCGTCGAGTCGAATAGTATGTTCTCCCCGTGCCGATCTCCCAGTCTATCCTCATCTTTCAATCACTTCCTCATATCCTCCATCCCCTTTCGAGCAATATCAAAACTCACCCAAGCACAAATCCTACCATCGACATCACCGCACACGTCCTTCCATAGGCCTGTCGACTTTTTAACCACGAACTAGGGTCTGGAAAGTTGTTCAAGAACCACTGCTGAAAGACAGATGGGAACCTAATCAAACGTGAGGAGAAATCCGCTGCTCAGCGTCTGCTAGCACGCTCCCTGCTCAAGCAAGAATCACGTTACTTGGGCAGAATTTCATTCTCAAAGATTTCTTTAACCTTGTCCCAATCGTCGCGATATTTTCGGATTTTATCGCTCAAAGCTCTTAACTCGCCGGACTGCAAAAAAAAAAGAAAAGAAAATGTTCGGATTAAGGTGTCCAACATTGTCAATCTGAGAAAGATTTGCCATTTCTCACCCATATTTGAATCCCTCTAGGGGCATATAGTTCCGTCAAAATGTGGCGGAAGGGGATTGTATTGGAGACCCATTCGAGCAGCCCACATTCTTCGTTGAGCACCACCACGGCATAAGTCCGGATATCTGAATCATCATTGGCATTGTCGTCAGGATATAACTAGCTGAACGGTTTGGAATTTGGGTTTTTCCGACGAAAATAACCACTTACGAAGGTTACGACGTCTAGATTCAGAGTCCTTCTTGAGGAGCTTGTTGATCATGGAATTGAACTCCATCAACCTGGCATCCTTCCGCAGATCGTCTTTCGGCTTGCATAGGAATGGATATACTTTCCCATCCGAGCCCACGATCCCGATCTTTCTCGGTTTTTGCATCGAGCTCATGATTGAAATCTTATCAATAAAACCTACGCGTAAAAAAAAATGAAAGATTCAGACAAAGGCAGGATTTTCACTTCAAGAGGAGACATACTACTGAGGGTGTGAAAGCGTACCATTGATGAAAGGGAGGTCGGAAGGAAACGGTTGATGGAGTGCGAAATTGACGTCAGTGGGAGGTAAGCTAGCAATGAGGGAGTGCTGGACGGGGATGAGCAAGTTGCAAGGGGTGCATTGTTGTAGGGCCGGAAAGACATCGTGAAGACTGAGGTGTTTAGTGTTGTTCTTGATCGGAAAATTACACAGCTTCAGCAATTGTTTGACGATTTCGCGGCATTGGGCGATCTTGTTTGCCAGGCTGCTATCCGGGACAATCTGGGTGTATAAATTGTTTTTTTATTAACAGATAGAGTTTTGCGTTAGTCAACTTGTTAAGCCATGTGTGGAAACTTGCCACTTGGTCGGCTTGACTTACCGCCGTTGCATCTTGTAACACCCAGGTGCATCTACTAGATCGAGCTTGGTTTGATGATTCTACACCTGATACCATGGCCCACAGAGCTTGATCCGGGTACGATTTCAACACTTGTGTTAATATTTTATGGACGATAGCTTGCACATGTGTGCTTTTATGCATCACTCGTGAAACAACTTGCGGAAGTACAGTTAGCCACTGGTCATCATAAAAAAAAACATTAACAAGAAGCGTTAAATTTTGTAAGGGCTTGGGGAACTGACTTCAAAGATAGGTAATTTTTTGATGGCAGTTTGTATCACTTTATCTACCCGAAGAAACACCATCCCCAATTCATCCACACGCAAAGCTTGAGTATAATCCTCGTGTCGAATTTCGGTTCTAAGTTCAGAAAGATAACCCCTTGTCCAGTCATGAGTCTTCATTTATGTATATGAGTTGAAAGACAAGAGTGAACTGACACCTTCTTCTTTTTTTCCACCGATTTGAAAATTGTCAACAGGTCGGGATGTTCACCAAAGCTGAAGTACAGAGTCAGTAATCTGGGCAAGGCTTGATAAATAAACTTCGTTCCCCACGACAAGGATTTCTGAAAGTTTTTACAGCAGTGATATGTGTATTCTGCGACTGCAATTCGATTACTGTTCCTGTTGTTTCAAGCCAAATCATGCAGAGCAAGAGACGATCATACTGTTCAGTAATTCATTTCGAGGTGATAATTATCTGCTTGGGAGTAAATAAATCAACGCTTGCTTTTGAGCGGATGCAGTCCGATTACATGTCACAACCTGAGATGCCTTTTCGTCGTAGAAACGACCAAAGTAGTAAAAAGAGCTAGCCCAACTGTGAATTTATGTCACGGAGAAAGCAAAAAATAATAATAAGTTTTTATTATAGTACGTTTCCAGGGAAAGAAAAATGAACCTAGGATTTTCTTGACAAAGCTTTTCATAATGTTCAACAATGTGATTGGCAGGATAGCGATCCACCTCATCCATCCATCTGACCCTTTGCAATGCGGCCTAAGAAAAACCAATCAAGGGCCGGGTTGAGGTTTCTGACATCAGATAGCGGACAACTCGACTACTTACCTTGGCGTAATCGCGCGTGCATATCTCATTCAATCCATCAAAGCTGCCATCGTTTGTTTGCACCGCTTTTTTTTTCAAGTTCTCGTCAAGCTTGAGGACCGCTTTGTATGGCTGATCTTCCATTTTCAGGAGCTTTGCTTGTTGGATGAAAGCAGTGGGTGCCTGCAATTCTGAGGCCTGAAGAACAGCACTGTAGGCGGTTTGTAGATGTCCTGCTTTCCTTGCGACCTTCGCCGTTTGAACCCATAGCTGACCAACGGCCGGTGCACCTCGCGATCTAAAAGAGAAGGTCCATTATTGTTATTATTTTTTAAGTTGCAGTCTAGGTTAACAGGTGAGACGAGAAACAAGAAACGCCACTGCACCTCAGTTGGAACGCAGCCCTCCTGAGCCGCAATAGCTGCTCGCGATAACGAAACGCGGGTGAAATCGATTCCAAGCGGAAATCCAAATGATTCATGAGACCTCGACCAAGTGTCAATTCTCCACTCTTTGCGTTTCTCGCGACATGCGCGTCGGCGGAGGACATGCAGCATGCTTTGTCAATCAACGGTAATTCGTGCAGGATGTGCAGGTAAATCGCCGAATCGTACATCCGTTTATAAGCGTCTTTTCGGGAAGCACCTAGGATCCGATTTCCAAGTCGAATCCGGGCATCTTTCAAGGCTTCATTGAACGACTTCTCATCGGAATTCAATAGCATGTCGACCACCTTTCCAAAGATCACTTCCGGACTCTCGAGCGATCCAACTTGTACCGCACGTTTCAAACCCTCCCAATTGTTCGATACCAAACTTGACTCCACCGAAAATGGTGCTAATTCACTTTCCCAGTCCGGATGACTTTGAAGCACTCCCACGATATGAGCCCGCAGAGAATCTAAATAGTTATGTGGTATTAATAAATTGCCGCATTAATTAAATTGAAAGTTGCCCACCATAATGTCCAAGATTTCTCAAGCACCGAAGCAAGCCAACATGTGATCGGAGTTCATCGGGATGTCTTTGCAGCTGGACTTCCCAACAGCTCTGCGCGGATGTCCAGCGGCCGGTCGATTCATGCTCCCGAATCTGGTGCGGGATAGATGGGGCGGTAATTTTGGCCGAAATACCTTCCATTCCGTCTGGTTCGTCAACAGCGGCATATATCTCATGAGCCTTCTCATAGTACTTTTGTAATTGCTGTTCTGGGGGAATGTGATCAGTTGCTTCATCGACAATGAGACTCTGTCCACTTGAAACTTGACCTCCTTCGATCTTGAGGATTTGCTGTTCAATATTCAACAATGCCCTGGCATGATCTTTACAGTATAAAGCCGCGCTCGCAATTAATTCTGGACTTATTTGAGTCATGATAGATTTTACCCGTATGATGGCGGCATCCATTGAACCATCTCGCCTTCTAGAGCCGCCTCCTTCATTTATAGGGCCTTGCAATTTCTGTCTGTCCCGAATCCATCGGCTGAAGTGGTCCATCAGACCGAAAATTGTCTAGTAATTCAGAATCAATGGGCAACAAAAGAAAGAAAATAACAGACGGGGTAAACTTCAGTCTCTGTCTTTTGCGGAAGAGAGGGAGAAAATTGTGTCAGTGCACTCACTTGTGCAACGAGTTGCCTGCCTTCTGGAGAAAAGCCACTTTGCCGTTCAACCTGGTCCTCTAATACGGTAACGATCTCGAGTTTCATGTTTTCTAGTTCTTCGGGAGATCCCGAAATAACGATATGGAGAGCGATATGAGGCAATAGTTTTTGCGAAATTACGGCATCACCGTTACGTATGGTGCCCAAGAAAGGCGTAAAAATAGCCGCCGCGTCTTTATTTTCAAGCAGGGTAATCAATCTTAGTAACCAATTTTGCAACCAAGAATTGTAGAGGGTGGTATGGCTATAAGTCGGCACGTTATGAGAAATATTGTTGGTGAAACAAAATCGGAATTTGGAGCTCAGTAGCGGACCAATATGATCAACGACATGGTTCGGCAATGAGTTCCATTTCTTTTTGGTCGCACTTGAGACATTTGCTGCCCTCCTTGGATCAAGCAAGTCGGGGGTAAATCCACAAAATTTCAGTAATTCTTGGATGGCGTATGTGAGAAAGTTGTGAAGTCGCGAATCATGGCTAGACCGATACGCCCCGATTAATTCTTCCTGTAATAGATGGAGCGCAAAGTTGACGGACTCTTCATGATCAGAAAAATTGGAAACCAGGACCATCTGGCTCTTCTCATCACTGATTTCGCAGCGATCGGGATCGACCGCTCCGACAGTCCCTAGACATTCAAAAGCCATGCTTTTGATGTCGTCCGATGTATCGTTACATCGTGCAGTCGCCCCGATCAGCGCTTTCACAAGGTCACCAACTAGATGATGGAAGGTATCGCCGGCTATGAGGCAGTTTATCCTCTCGCGATTATTCTCCAACAGGCTGCTGAGTTCTTTCAAAGACTGCCGAATGACAATTTCGCTTTCGCTGTTGATTCTACCAATCAAGTTCTTTAGCATGTGGGACCATGTCATGGACCTTTTGAGAGACTCCTGTGCTCGCATTTGCTCGTGTAACCCGTCGGAAACATGTCCGCATTCTTGAAGAGGAAGATGCGATATTGATAAGCCCGACAACTCGGCTATATCAAAGGCATAATGTCCCAGGCTTTTACCATATTGAAGAATGTGTCTCAGTATTGAGACCGACAACAGCGCTTGGTCCACTGTCATTTGAGGCCACACGTTGACGATTGCTGCGGAAATTTGAGCAATGAAAGGTATCAAATCATTCAAAGGGGTCACTTTGACGAATATGTCCCAAGTTTGTAAAGTTGCACTCCTCAAAATAGGTATGACTAATGAGGCCTGCAAACTAGCCATGATTTGTGGAGTGTAACTGCTTACTCCCGAGTCGACGAGGTAGATGAGATTGCCGAGGCCATGCATGACTGAGATTTTCTCAGTCATCGTGATTTTTCCTCGCAAGTCTTGAAGAGATCCATTCATGTACGACAGGATCGGCAAGATGTGATTCGCCAATTCTTCCCGAATTTCATTGTCCGTAGGAATTTCAGTCCAATCAGCCGGTGATTTTTTCAACTGAAGGGCTTTCCGCATGACTGCCTTCACGCGCTCTGGTCCTTTTGATCGATTGGATTCATTCCCGACTTTGATTATCAATCGATAGTATATCAGGCCGGCTGACATTGACATCAATGTATCAATTTCGATAGTGTTTTGATTCGGGTCGCTAGAGTTCTCCCGGCCAGAATTCAGCAGTCTATGGAAATTTTCTGCCCCCTTCTTGAGCTCTTTGGCCGTACTACAAAAACATATCTGAGTCAGAATCTCAGACGCCTGGTAGATCAACAACTCGGGTACGGTCTCTTGCTTTGCCTTCGCGATTTCTTCGATCATCGTTGTGTGAGAGTTCAGAACTAGAATCGGTAGAGTGTAACGAGCAGTCGAAGTGAGAAAGATCTCGGGCGAAATTCCCAGTAAATCAGAAAAGAGTGCAGATCCATATGTGTCGAACTTGAGATCAATCAACATGAATTGGCTCAAGGATGGGAGATATCTATCCAGCGAAGCATAAATTGACAAGCCAATCCTTCTACTAAAAAACGACATCTAGTCGCCAAAAAGAAGATAAAATCAGTTTAAATGATTATTTCCCTGGAGAGATTATTTGCTTCATTTGAAGGACTGACCTCAGTCCTTATGACACCAAGCAAATAAGAGATTCTGCGGCACATCTGCCTCAATAAGATGGTGCAGATTCGATGGCCAAGCGAGTTATTAAGTTCCACCCGACCTTGGTCTATTAATTCCAGATCTGTGATACGCGTGAGCTCGAAGCAATGTACGACAGAAATTGTCAATGTTTCCTGAACTCTCAAGGAGCCGCCTTTTGCGACTGAGCCAAGCTGATTGAGGACTGATTCTAATTGAAAATCCGATAGTTGGCCGGTTGGCCACACTGACAATAGATGCAATGAACTCGAGAAGACAGCGGCAAGCATACGGCTGTTTCAAAAGCACCGCAGGTCAGCAATCTATCTGACTTGACATATTATTAGGTAAAATTCATTGCTTACCCAGCAGCAATTCTTTCCGTACGGTTACCTCGTTCAAGTACAAGTGCAATCTTCTGATTAACATCAGACGTACATACGATGGGGCTTTCCTTAATTGAATTTAGGTCGGCAATCTCAGTATGATTCAATACGCGTGTTAGGAACCTGATGAATGCGAGGCGAGTACCAGACTTAGCAAGCTGGATCGATTTTACTTTTGGGTCCAATTTGTCTTTCTTCTGGCTCAAGTAGCTCAACAAGTCTGAGTTATAACATAGCATTATGGCACTAGTGAAGATACATCGAGGCAGAAATTTTGATTCTGATGGTTGTGTTTTCGTTGGATCAAGATGACATCGATCACAGGAGGAGCATTGGAAGAGATTTCTCAGGTCATCCCTTGGTAAATACGATAAATTATTCGAATGAGCTGAGTTCAAAAAACCAGGCTTCTCTAATGCTGAATTGCATATCAAGGAACCAAGCAGGTCAAACCCTCGCTCCACATTTTGAAACATCCGAATTTGCGTTTCGCAATCCTCAGCTCGATTGGAGATCAAACGAGTTATGCGCTCAAGAGATTTGAGTAGGACAGGAGTTAAACTGTTTTTTCCAAGATCTGAAGGAGCTTCGGCGAGGGCAGGACAGCTAGTTAGCAGTGAAAGCACATTCCAATGTAGGTTTGTTACGGATGAAACTTGATTTTCGAGGGGCTGGGAGCGAGCCGCCAAAGGGTATGTGGTAGCATTTGTCTCATGATGATTAAATGACGAATGTTCGACGTGGTCGTCTTCTTCAGGTTCCACGCGTTTCCGTTTTCGCGTAGGGCTTTTTGTCCTTGCGGTCGTCAGTCGCAGGTGAATCGCTCCAAGGCTGTGGACTAGCCAGTGCAGGAACCTTCCTAATTCAGGACAGTATTGCTGGGCGCTGATCTGCTGGATCCACCTCGGAGTAAACGCCAATAGTAATGACTCGAACCGGGATATTGATGCGTAGTCCATCAGTTGATAAATAGCGTAAGTCTCTTGGGGGGTATATCTGTATCTTGCCCGACCGTAGTAAGTATCCATGGGGCAACACAGAAGCGCAAGAGATATCATTTGGAGGTTCGGGTTGTTGATGTTCAAGGCAGCTTCGCTGTTTGATAGCAAGTCTTCGATCATTGATTTACCATGTGTCACGACGAGTCGCGTAATTGATCCATTGGTATGGGACATAGTCGTCTGTCCGTTTTCGTCCGCTAGCCAACGCAAAATTTTGAGGAGCAGCAAAATGATATCTTGTGAACAGGGCTTCCCGGCCAGCTGGCTTTGATGACTCGCTGTACTTGGGGCAAAGAGCGTGCTGCTTTGGTCGATGACGGAGCTACATATTTTATCCAATGAGGCTGGGCTTCTAAATTTGATATAAACGGCGAGGTAGTTGGGCTCTTGTTGTGGAATCGTCGCAAGTAACTCCGCAGGCCCGGTGGGTTCATCAAAAAACCATCCCAGCATGTCTGTCAAATCCTCCAACACGCGTTGGTCGTGATCTTCTGGGAAGAGCTTCATAGTGTATTCCCATAGGGTTATTAGAGCGTTGACGGCGGACGGTATAGTATCCATGAAGTAGATCGAATGATGAATGATGCAAAAATGAATCCGGAGGCTGGCTAAAAGGAGGTTAACGGCAAATGATTGAGAGAATATCGGGATTGTGAAGGGTCTTTGTTCAAGCTTTTATAATAAATTCGACCCATGAGTAGACGTCAGTTCCTGCGTTCGGCGTGAACTGAGAAAATGATAGGAAATAAACCTGAGATGCGTCGGCCCGACCTTGCGTCAGGGGTATCTGAGTTCTGCGATCTGTGCCAAGTAGCTCAATGGACCCTAGCTCATCGCCTCCCTCCAACCATCCCATGATCATCGATCGAATCTCTTCGTTGATGGTAGTCCATATTTTGGCAAAATCGACAGCGCGAGCGGTTCTGACGGCTCTGATTTCTCGGTCCATGGAGCAAAACATGTAATAGTGGATAGATCTGGCAGAAGCTTCCAAGCGGCAAACAAAGTCGATTCGACTTGCCCGTCGTTCTTCTGATATTTGCCCCATCGGGGCATCACGAACCATAGCAGCACAGTATAGCACTCTAACCAGCAACCAAATTGAGAGTTCCTCCTCCAGGACGACTGGGCTGGTATTATCGCCTTCTGTTTGGGTTCGGGAAATGGAAGCTTGAGCCCGCTGGCACAGGTCATCGTGATCTTTGGCTTGGGGATATCGGCGAACGAGGAGTGGCGGAGCGCGGCAAACTTCTCTCCCAAAAGTGTATTGAAGAATTCCTTTGGTTGCCTGGGTGATCTCAATCTCTTTATATTCAGGCATCATTGTTGGCCATCTGTGAATTCCAAAAAATTGATCGAGCGAGCCATTGAAAACAACCCGAATGATGGCAGTGGCTTGTTCAATTCCTACTTTGAGACCGCCTTCGAGTGTAGAAGTAGGGCGAATGATGGACTCTAGTATCCTGGCGGTTGAGGTGGGGGCGTCGTGGCCTCCGAAGACATTATTGATGTCCTGAAACGACATTACGTGGGAGTGTGTAGATACTAATTGAAGCGAAATCACCCGATCCAGAGGACAACAGGCGATGAAATATCTTGCCGACACGACGCGTCCAGCTTAAACGATCTGAAAAAGTACCTCATGACCAACACGTGAGTCAGTCGCGTCAAGTATGGCACAATGAAAGAAATTTTCGCTGCTCAAAGAGTATCTGAAATAGAGATAAATAGGGGAGGACAGACTTACCTGTTCATGAAACATTCGATGGTCGTTAGAGCGATAGCAGATGGAAGAAGTGAACAAGTTGAGATGCGGAAGAATTACAAACAAGAAAGGCTGCCATTGACAAGCGTCTTGACCGCATATCACAGAGACCCGTGAAACCCGCAAAAGCTACATGGCCTGTCACAGCTTTCGCGCAAGAAAGGCAGCTCTCATTCTTTCCGATGAGTGTCCCGTCCCAACTTAACAAGCAAGTCCGCTCAGCCATTGAGTCTAAGAGGTCCACTGGCCTGGGAATGAAAGTGGGTGAATGTGTTGGCAAAAGCCTTAAAAAGGTGGTCTTCTATGCCATGCATTGGAACCCATCATTCTACAGTCTGTCCAATACCAACACACCAACCCCGCTTTGTTTTGTTATTTGCCTTAAGACTCAAGGATATGGTAAGAGCCATATGATCATGCCACCTCAAATTTTCTGAGTTCTCATTGAGTGCCTCTTGTTCTTTAAAAATATTCAACTTCTCATCTCAACTCATAATGGTGGGTTGACTCCTCAAGACAAATGGACCCAGATCTCCACCAATATTCATCTTCCTGGAAGACAAACCTTCAGTCAATGCCCTGGAAGGCCTTCCAATCTTCCACCTTTGAATTCCTGGCTCCTCATGGCTCAAACTTTTCTCAAGCCATGGAGGAGGCAAAACAAAGGAAGAAAATCACTTGGAAGGCCTCCATAGCGGACCTTCTCACATATGGTCCTGTTGAATTTTTCACTCCTCTATCTTGTCACTCTTTTTTTTCTCACCCCTCTTTTTTTTAAACCCCTTTTTTGCTCTACCAGCTTAATGATCTGATATGTTTGCAACCACAACTCAATCACTTTTATCTAGACCTTTTAGGCTGTGCCCAGAAAGAGTAAAAAAAATCATCAGTCCTTGTCATCCTGATCCTGAGAATAGACACTTGAGCCTCTCTTCCCAGACTCCATACAGAGGCACTTGAGCCCCTCTGATTGAGTACTTGACTGCTTTCAGCTTAGTCTGATTTTTGGCTTCAGCCATATTATTTCTCTTCCATCTTCAACTTTTAAAAAATAAATTTAACAGGTCCTTTGGGTAGTTTTGCAGTCCTTGGCAAGCTTGACTTCTTGGTTTTTGTTGGCTGTGGTGTATGTGGCTCACCAGTAAGTAGTGAACTTTGGGCTGAGTATGGATGATCCTTGTCATGAACAGGCCATTCAGATATGAGATATTCAGTGGATAAAGCATCATCACCTCCTCAACAGATGAATCAAAAGTGGGCCCACTACGCTACGCTACGCGTAGCATAGCTTAAAACCGCTAACAGCTAACGACTTTTGTCGTAGCCGTTAGCAGTTTTGCGCTAACGCTA